>JAMKQA010044127.1:0-11357 GCA_024699735.1 Posidonia australis | reverse complement strand
GCAAAAGAGAAATCAATAGAAAGACCGATTTATCAGGCGTACGAGGGTGCCTAACACCTTCCTCGTACGTAACAGGGATCCTTACCCGCATTTCTGGTTTACGAAGACTTTTCTTTTATTGTTTTGCATGATTTTCATGTTATATGGTTTTCCATGTCTTCCATTTGAATAGACTAGGTGGCGACTCCTGCATTTTGCATTATTTATTTCATTTTTGCCGTGACTTTGCCTACTTTGGCATATACATATTTTGCCATTCTCGACGGCATGGTTACATTTTTACTGCCTTCTTTTAATGCTGGGGACATGCAGCTAGTGGTTCTTCCCAGGCTTACAGGCGGTGTGGAATATCACCCTGTCTGAGCCCTTCGCCAATTCGGCTTCTGCCAGGACTCCATTAAGCAAAGTTCCATTCTTGATTGTTATTAGAGGTATATTCTTGGCTCCAATGTAACAACCTCAGAGTTGGCCCGCATGACGCGTGCCGGTATTCAATCCTCCAACCTTGCCATTACTGAGGGCTCTGGTTGTACAGTGGAATATGAAATTGAAATAAAGGAGACATGGCCCATAAGTGAGGTACCGCCTAGTGGCACTTGCTTCACAGGGGCTGGCAGCTCAAAGAGACCGAGAGTTGACTAGCAAATTCTGTATCACTGATGGACTATGATGATAAATTTGCTTGCATCAGTGTCATCTTGACTTGCTTGTGTTTATTCCCGCACTTTCATAGAACTGCTTCCAAGATTAATTTAGCTGGCATGCCCCTGGTCATAGATTCTTCCAACCAAAAAAGCGACTAACATGCCCCTAGTCAAATGCCCGTTTGCCCATATTACGACTCAAAAAGGCAGCTAGCATGCCCCTGGTCAGAATATGGACAAATGCCTTGCAAAGTGATATACAAATATGCTTGATTAGATGCTATGCAAAAAGTGCAATGCAGAGACAGGATTAATGTATGATTAATAGATATTGGTGCCCTCAGCGCCAAGGAAGCCTGTATTGCCTACTGTAAGAAGTGAAACTGTCCTCGACTCATGTGGCATTAACCTAGATACTTGGGTTTATTTGTAGCTCTCCTTCAGATACTATGGACTTCATGCCAAAATCTTGGGGCCCTATACCTACACTTTTAAGGATTCATATTTCTTTTTCTCCCTCAAAGGCACGCTGACTTACCCTATTCCTGCTTGGAGGTAATATATACCTATGCTGAGGGGGTGGTTGCTGTCTCCCTTACGTAAAAGGTGCATGCTTCGACTCCTCCCCAAGTTATATAGTAGGGATAAGGTCGTCCTGTATGCCTCACTCAATGGAGTTAGCTTCTGTCTACCACTTCTATCTTCTTATTTCTTTTTGCTCCAAAGTCTATGTTGTTTCTTTTTTTCTTTTTTTTCACTCTCTCTAGACCTAACATTTTTACTCCCTCTAGAGATATAGGTCCCCTAGGAATTTGTGCATTTCACCCATTTCATTGAATAATCCCTCCCTCACATTCTAAGTTTCAAGGGTAGTAACACATGAGGAGGACTGGACTCGTCCTAAGCAGGTGGGCTTCCGATTTTCCTCATCAGGCAATGATAATCTTGAGTGATGATGCAGAAAAAGTATAAGACATTATATCATGCGAAGATGCAATAGTCTAAAATACTAGTATGCGAATGCATGGTTCACGATGCAAAGCTTAGGGTTGACTAGGAATCACTGGTAGTACTTCTTCTGGTAGGAGGCATTAATAGGCTCTGATTGCTCCTTGCGGTCCATAGCTTCAAGGATGATTGCGCCTCCGGACAGGGCCTCCTTGACCACAAATGGTCCGCGCCAGTTAGACCTGAATTTTCCCTGTGCATCAGGTAATTGGATGGCACGCAAAACCAAATCGCCTAGCTCAAAGTTTCTAGGTCGGACCTTCTTCTGATATGCTCGGGCCACTCTCTTCTGGTAGCACTGGGCATGATGCAAGGCTTGCAATCTGTGTTCATCAATCAAATCTAGCTGAACACAACAATCCTGGATCCATTCTGCCTCCTTCAAGATTCTTAATGATGGGATCTCGACTTCAAAAGGAAGGACCGCCTCCATGCCATACACCAAAGAATAGGGTGTTGCTCCCGTTGAGGTCCGGACAGAGGTCCTATAGGCCCATAATGCATAGGGCAGCTTTTCATGCCAATCTCTATGAGTTTCAATCATCTTTTTCAAGATTTTTACCAGATTTTTATTAGCTGACTCTACTACCCTGTTCATCTGTGGTCGGTAGGGGGAGGATCTATGATGCTTAATCTTACAATTCTGGAGAAAATCCTCAACTCTCTTTGCTATGAAATTAGTTCCGTTATCTGAAATAATGGCATATGGAACCTCATATCTAGCGACAATATTATTCTTGATGAATTTCTCTGTAACAGCTGCCATGACTGTCTTGTATGATGCTGCCTCGACCTATTTTGTGAAATAATCGATGGCCACCAGAATGTAGCGGTGCCTATTGGATGCGGCAGGATGAATGGCCCCAATGACATCAATTCCCCAAGTAGAAAATGGCCAGGATGATGACATGCTATGTAATTGTTGTGGGGGAGCATGTATGGAATTGCTGTGTATCTGGCAATTATGACATCTTCTAACAAATTGGCAGCAGTCTATTTCAATAGTGGACCAGAAATACCCATGCAACATAACGTTCTTAGCTAGGAGAACCCCATTCATATGCGGACCACAGGTGCCTGCGTGAACTTTTAACATTAGCATATCTGCCTCCTTTTTGTCCACACATTTGAGAAGCATCTGGTTATAAGATCTTCTATATAGCTGTCCGGCCCCGAGCACATATTTAGATGCTAGCCGTGTCAAGGCCTTTTTATCTATTGCAGAAATGCCAGGAGGGAAGCCGCCAGACTCCAGGAAAGTTTTAATATCACTACACTAGGGCAATTCAACAGATGATGGCGCCTCTTGAATATGCATACAATGTGCTGGCTGTTCAATGCATGTGACTGAGATATCTATGGCCTGTGCTTCTGAGAGTGATAACCATGACACTAGAGTGGCTAGAGCGTCTGCATACGCATTCTTAGCTCGTTTCATGAAGGAAAATTTGACATCATCGAATTCTTCAGTCAATTTTAACAAATGTTCATGATATAACACGAGCTTCTGGTCTTTTGTCTTCCAGTCGCCATTGACTTGTGAAATAACCAGCATTGCGTCGCCATATACATGGAGTTCTCGGGCACCTTGGTCCTTTGCCACCTGTAAGCCCAAAATGCAGGCCTCATATTCAGCTTCATTATTGGTGCATTCAAATGTCAGCTTCCTTGCAAAGGGAATTAGCTATCCTTGTGGCGTTGCTAGAACTGCACCGATGCCTCTTCCTCGTTTATTGACTGCACCATCGAAGTACAGACACCATTGATGCTCATTCTGAGGTCCTTTTAGTTCTTCCTCGCCCATTGCAAACAATATATCTTCATCTGGGAACTGGGTTTGTAGCGGCTGATATTCTAGCAAAGGTAGGTCGGCTAAGTGATCTGCCATTGCTTGTCCTTTCATGGACTTCTGTGTGACAAATGTGATATCATATTGGGACAACATTACCTGCCATTTGACACATCTGCCCACCAAGGCTGGCTTCTGGAACAGATATTTGATAGGGTCATGCCGACATAATAACAATATTGGATATGCCATCATATAATGCCTGAGGAGTTGAGTGGCCCACACCATGGATAAGCAGACTTTCTCTATTGGGTTGTATTTAACCTCACAGTCATTGAACTTTTTGCTGAGGTAGTAGATAGCCTTCTCGTTACGCCCAGATTCATCGTGCTGACCCAGAACTGCACCCATTGAATGTTGTGTTGTAGAGAGATATAGCAGCAGAGGGTGCCCTGGCGTAGGGGGAACTAAAACTGGAGGCTTCACCAGAAGTTGCTTGATTTTATCAAAGGCTACTTGACATTCGTTGTTCTAGCATGTTTGGCCATTCTTCCTCAGTAGCTTGAATATAGGTTCACATATAGGCATAAGCTGTGCAATGAACCTGCTGATGTATTGTAGCCAGCTTAATAATCTGGGAATCTCCTTCTCGGTGGTCGGAGGAGGCATGTCAACAATAGCTTTGGCTTTGTGGGGGTCCACTTCAATTCCTCTCTGACTAATAATGTAACCCAGGAGCTTTCCAAGGGATACCCAAAATACACATTTGTTGGGGTTAAGGCGGAGCTTATACTTTCGCAGGCGGTCAAACAACTTTCTCAAACAGGAGAGATGGTCCTTGGGCTCTTTATATTTGGCAATCATGTCATCCACGTATACTTCAATTTCTTGGTGCATATGATCGTGGAATAATGCTGTCATGGCCCTTTGGTATGTTGCGCCTGCATTTTTCAGTCCGAATGGCATTACTTTGTAACAGAAGACTCCCCATGGAGTGATGAAAGACGTCTTCTCCATATCTTCTTCGGCCATTCGTATCTGATTGTATCCCGAAAACCCGTCCATAAATGACAACATCTTATGCCCTACTGTGTTGTCCACTAGAATGTCTATGTGGGGGAGCGGGAAATCATCTTTGGAGCTCGCTTTATTGAGGTCTCGATATTCGATGCACATGCGAACCCGTTCGTCCTTCTTCGGCACAGGCACTACATTGGCGAGCCACTCAGGATATAATACGACTTTGAGGAAATTGACTTTATGTTGTTTCATGATTTCCTTTTTAAACTTTAAGAGCAACTGGGGTCGCCATCTACGAAGCTTCTGTTTGACTGGCTTTGAATTTGGTATTAGTGGTAATGTATGAACTACCACCTCAATGTCTATTCCCACCATGTCATCATAACTCCATGCAAAGACATCTACATATTCTTTCAGAAAAGCTATAAACTCTGCCTTTGCTTGTGGTGATAATTTGGCACTGATGCGTATTTCTTTGATATCTTCCACTGTGCCGATATTGATAAGCTCTGTCTCCTCTTCTACGTGAAGGTTTGGGCCTTCTAGGTCATTATCATAAAATGGGATCTGTGATGGCTCATCATCATTATCTACTCCATGGACCTCATCCTCTTCTTCATAGGCGATTAGCTCTAACAGGATTTCTTTTTCAAATGTCGGGTCTGTAATGTCAACTGCGAAGACCTCTTCTGATTCTGTGCCCTGATGGCGCTTAATGATTGTCACAGTGACTTTCATGTTCATGTATCGGCATTGTGCTACTTCTTCAATTTCCTTATCTGGATGATCTGGGGAGCTGGGAGTCCTTACCTTTAATGCCTCCTTATTTTCATTTTTTGATTTTTTTTTTTTTGATTTTTTTGGGATTTTCTTTTTCTTTGCTATCTGCATGCTGGCGGCTGCTCTATTGCAAGTTACTGAGACTATCGCCTCCCGTCTCACTTGTGCCTAATTCAAGGTTTTTTTTTTTTTTTTGATCCTCACCCTCCAGGTGAGGCTTATACTACCAATACCAACTAGACCCGCCTCCCGGTTGACAGGAGATTAACTCCATTGGTCTAGCATCCCTTCTGTCTGTCTCGTGTAGCACCATAACTGAAACCTGGTCCTAGGGTGGTATTGGTGCTTCTGCTAGTGATGAAGTGGCAATTGCTTTGCCCTTCCTCGTGCGATCATGCTCTGCTAGGTCTTCTGCGAGCACATCCAACTACTCTTGGAATAAGAGGTCCAGATCCCCGATGTCATCATCTGTGTCTGTCTCTTGGACCACTGTCTGGACTGCTGACTGCTCTTGAGTTGTTGGATATAACTCTGTCTGACCACTGTTCTGCACGATCTCCTATTCTGTACCCTGTTACTCTGTCCCTAATCGGCCGCTGTCTTGATATGAATCTTCCAAACAGACCCAAGCCGATGATACTGACACTGCATAGGAGTTTGTGTTCGGATCCATGGTGCCTGCGCTGATAAAGTTGGCTAAATTCCATGGAATACACATCTTGGAGAACTTACCGAAGCGTTTCGATCTCTTCTTCTGGCAGCACCGTTCATAACCCAAACCGTTCCGCTTAATCCATTCTTCGGCCTTGATCGGCTCGACGATTCCTTGGCCATAACGCCCCAGAGGCGATCGTTTCTCGTATCCCCATTTGCGACACAAGTTGTCGACCATCAAACAGGGGTTACCGCAAGTGGCCAAGTGGTCGGCATGCTCCAAGGGTGGAATGAAATTAACCGGCTCAAACCAGTTAACCCGATAGAGGACATTCGAAGGTCTTAGTTCAAAGTGGATGGTCTGGGTGGCTATGGCAGAGACAGATTCAACCTTCTCCATATCTTTTGCCAGGACAACAACAACATTGTCATCCCAGTAGAACTTAATCATACGATGGAGGGTTGAAGGAATGATTTGATGCTTGTGAAGCCAAGGGCGTCCAAGCAAAAGATTGAAGGAGGGTTCGATGTCTACGACGTAGAATTCTACGTCGAAGCGAGCAGGGCCTATAGTTAGTGGAATGATCAAAATCCCAAGCGCATCATGATACGTATTATCGAACGCTGTCATCCCTTTCACGGCTGGCGTAATGTCCTCGGACTTGAATCAAATTGCACTTGCTGTACACAAAAGGCAAACATTTAAGCCTACTCCATTGTCCACCAATGTGAGAGGGATCCCGAAGCTCCGATATTGCGTGGTGATGAATAAGGGGGAATTATGATTGGTGCCGGAAGGAAGTAACTATAGGCTGGAGAAGGAGATAACCTGAAGCGCCGCTATCATTCCTACCATGTTTTCTAGGGTAGCAGGTTCTATAGTCTGGGATACACGGGCAACCTGAAAAACTCTAAGGAAGGCTTCTCTATGCTCAGTCGATGTATGGATAAGGTCCCAGATGGAAATATTGGCTTTAACCTTCTTAAGCTGTGCAGTGATGTCAGCTGAAGGTTGGCTGCTGGTGGTAGGATTTGGTGGTGCTACTCTAGACAAAGGTAATTGAGGAGAATGTGCTTGGAGCTGGAAAGGGGCTGCTGCTACAGGTGCTAGTGACCTAGATGGCTGGGCTGGCAATTGATTAAGGGTTAAAGTTTGGGGGTTAGGCGTAGATGCTAAGGGTTTGTATACTCTACCCGATCGTGTTACTTCTGCACACATTCCTGTGTCATAGTTGTAAGGAACACGATGCGAGTCGTGGGTCAGAGTAACAACAACCGGGGGGCGAGCAGCTAACTGTACAGGGGTGTTTAAAGAATATGGGTGAGTAGGAGGATAAACCTGAGGATGCTGGGAGTATTGGTGAGGGTACTGGTGGGCCCGAGGGTATGCTGGCTGACTTGGCCTAGATTAGGACCAAGCTGATAAATAATTTGGAGTTGGAGGTTGGGAATATACAACAAGTGGTGCCTCAGAGTACTCCGACTCGACAACTGTATGGGTCACATGCATGGATTCATCAGAATTATCGAGGAAAGAACGATACAATTGGCGGGGAAAAAGGGATGACTCATCATGGATCAAGTCGGTTAGATCGATAGGGGAAGAGACAGACTCAGAAGAAGAAGAAGAAGCAGAAGAAACAAAATTGACTCCCAAGAAACCTAGTGCTCTCGAGGGCGAATGTTGTGGCAGGGGTTGGTTAACTATGCTAGGGTGTGCTGGTTGTGCTGGGGCGGCCACTGGTGTGTGTGCTGGGTCGGTTGTCTGGTTATTAATCACTATGACCCTCTGGTCAATCAAATCTTGGACAACGTCCCTGAGTGTCAAGCAATTATCCATCGAGTGGCCGGCCACCCGATGGAAATTGCAGAACGCATTGGCGTTGTACCAGGCTGGCAGTGGATTTGGCAGAGCGCGCACCTCAAGTAGCCTCAGTAGGGATGTGACTTTGCGAAATACCATGCTCAAGGGCTCCACTAACGGGGTGTAGTGGCGCCTATCACGGCGTTGTCGCTTCGGCTGTGGATGTGCCAATGGTGGGCGCGTCCTGGCTGGCGGGGCAGGGTACACTAGTGTAGCTGTGGGGGTAATGTGTGATGCATGCGGTGCTCTAGGTGTAGGCGTGGGTGCATAAACTACTTGGCATTGGGGGGCGGACGGACATTTGCCAAAGCAGCAAGGGATCTAATGTAAGAAACTGTGTTTTCGAAGGAATCGCACCTCCTGGGTGCTGCTTGGCCCACTATGTGATGTAGTGGCCTGTTTGGCAAATGCAGAGAGCGCTGGAAAACTGCCGCCACACAATGAGCTCTCAACACGGGTGCCCGCCCGAAGCATGGCCAAAAAAGTAGTGACTGGCTATATGCTAAGCAGAGCCTCGACCATTGGCTGTGCTCCTCGGATTATAATCTCGATAGACTCCTCGTCGGAGGGTCTATCTTTGACTTGTGAATCCAAGGAGCGCCATCGTCCAAGATACTCCCCAAATGTTTCTTGGGGTCTCTGCCTAATAGCGACTAAGTCCTCCCGCTTTGGGACTAAGTCGAGATTGAAGGAATACTGTTCTAGGAAAGCCTGTGTAAGGTCGTCCCAAGTCTTGATGGTGGCCATGTTGAGGGAAGTGAACCACTTCAACGTGGGCCCCATGAGACTCTTTTGGAACAGGCAGATCAGCAACCTTTCGTCAGCCTGGAGCTAAGCGAGGTCTCCGCAATAGGCTTTAACGTGGGCAATTGGGTAGCCCCTACCATTGTATTTGTCAAATTCCGGGATTTGGAAATTTGGGGGGAGAGTCACCTCTGGGAAATAACAGAAGTCCCGGAATGGATAGGACTGGCAGTCCCCACCTTGCACTTGTCGGAGAGTGCGCTCCAGATTATTTACTCTCTCAAGGAGAGCATCTGAAGCTACTGCAGTTGTGGATTGTGCAGTAGAGGCGGATACCGCGTACACTGTATGGGTCACCCCTAAGGCTCCTCCGAATCCACCATTCCGTCGTCTGGTGCTACGACAGGATGTCCAGTGTACCCGTGCATGGGTGTAGTGTGTAGTAGGATAAAAGATGAACTTTGTGTGTGGTAAAAGGGTGAGGACAATGCAGGGGCTGGTGCAACAAGTGGTGCAGAGTGTGGGAGCAAGAGCTGTTGGACTGGAATGGTCTCCAGAACAATGCTCACGGAGGGCTGTGCTCCCGTCGGCCTAGGAAGCTGGCCACCAGATTGGAGGGATGCATGCTGTGGTGGGTGCTATGTAGGTGTAACAAAAGGTAGTGTCGACACCCCTATTGTCGGAGAGAAGAGGGATGGCGACGGTTGTGGGGGGAGTGCAGTGGATGCAAACTGTGCTCCTAAGGCCGGTTGCACAGGCAACTCGAGAGCCAGGAAGGTTATGGCTGAGAAGGGCTAGAGTGCCAGTACCAATCCTTGCAATTGCTGGGCGAGGGCCAACATTTGTTGCAGCTATGTAGTCATGGGATTGTCACTGGTGGCTCCAAAGGATGGAGGCAGAACAGAGGACGAGGAGTTAGGAAGCTGAGATCCCAGTTGTCCAAACTGGGGGGGGTGGCTACTACTGAAACAGTCGCAGTCGAAGGAGGGCTAGACAACACATAGCCCTGAGGAGAAACAGACTCAACTGCTGGGGCCCCAACAGCAGGAGAAGACCAAGTAGGTGGTCCCGAAGGCGGGGTGGCCACGGGGACGCGGAAATGAGGTGGTGGAGGTCCTCCAGAAGCCAAGGCAAAAGTGGAGGCAATAGTGAGAATTGGAACAGGAACAAAGGAAGAGTATCCCGAGATGGGGACCTCCTCCTGGACAGCAGAGGAAAGGGACTCGCTGGCATGCTGGGCCATGGTGGATCGCAAGCGAGTAAGGATTGGACTGCGGCTGGGAATGAGAGGACGGATCCTAGGACGAGCTATCGTCGAAAGTGACGGATAACTCGGGAGACGTGGTTGAGAATGGGGTCACAAATAGAGTCAGCGAAAGGAAAGGTCTCAAGCTCAGGCTAAGGAAACTTGCACGCTGACAGGAATTTTATGCACATAAACAAACAAGTCAGAAAAGATGCAATGCTTATGGTGGTATGAGATGCAAAATGCATGAAAGGCTCTAGTATGCTCCCTCGCAAACTAGGGGTGTCCTATCAAGCCGTCCACTTCGGGTTCACACAGGGGTGAATAGGTCTCTGACTCAAGTTTAGATTAATGAAGGTCCCCGTTCTAAATCCCAGCCAAAGCTTAGGCAGTGAACAGGTGGTGCATTCGGGGCCTCGTCCTCTGCCAAAGCAGTAGGCTGTACCCCTCTACTAACACCGACACGACCCCCGACAAGGAGGGATAAACTCGATATTTCATCCCACGCCAAAGCCATAAGATGAGACACCGAGAAATGTCCTTCGCAAACTGTATAGGCAGACTCCAAAGATGAGAAGAGGCATGCCCTATATGATGAATGCAAAGCATGCTTTAAGTTTTTTACTTGCAAGTTTATTAAACCGTGGGGGAATTTGCAATTTGTCACTAGTTTGCCTTATGTTTTATTGATTTTTGTTTTTAAATTTTCATTAACCAAAAGGGGAGAGCAGACATGTCTCTAATCTCCTAAACATGGCATGTCCAAGAAGGGAAAGAAACATGCAAATTAGACATGGCACGTACAATAAGGGAAATAAACATGCAAATTAGACATGGCACGTACAATAAGGGAAATAAACATGCAAATTAGCCATGGATTATCAAACAAAAGCATGTGCAGGTTATGTGCAATAGTGGTGACATAGCAAATGTGAAAAGGAAACACCCATTATGCAAAAAGCATGTATGCAAGAAAAACACCACTTAAAAGGATAACCAATGCGAAGCCTAGAAATAGGCAAGCAAGAAGAAAAGCCAAAGTAAACAAGAAACTCAAAACAAAAGTCAGGATCTGGTTATCCCCAGCGGAGTCGCCAGTTCCTGTAACCATGCCAGTGACAACCTCGGGATTGGCGCGAAAGGCCAAATGCACGAGGATCGGCAAAGTCACGCCAAAACAATAAAATAAAAATGCAGGAGTCGCCACCTAGTCTATTAAAATGGAAGACGAGGAAAACCATATAAATCATGCAAATAAGCCCATGAAAAGCAGGTCAAAAACCAAAAACGGGTAAGGATCCCTGTTACGCACGAGGAAGGTGTTAGGCACCCTCGTGCACCCGAAAAAATCGATCTTTTTATGGGTTTCTCGTTTACTTAAATGAAATGTCGGCTTTTCAGCCTTTCCTGTATGCCCAAGGGCGATATGCCATGCTATGCTAGGTGTGACCATGCCGATCCGAGGGAAGCGGGAAGGAGGATCACAGCCATGCCAAGATGGCGAAGGCGCAAGGAAAGGAAAAAAGCAAGAAAAGGGAGTCGCCACCTAGTCTTTTAATGGAAAGACGAGGAAAACCAAAACACACAAAAGACAGAAAATAAATGCAA
>JAMKQA010044123.1:0-10118 GCA_024699735.1 Posidonia australis | reverse complement strand
AAAACTTGGTTTTCTTTTGAAATATCAGACCCTTTTCGTTTTTTTTTTGAAATCACTTGGGAATTAAATCCCAAATCCAACTCTTTTCAAAACCATCTTTTCTTTCCTTTTCAAAACGTTTGGAAATTTATTCCAAATCATATTCTCTTTAATAAACATTTGGAAATCATTTTCCAAAACATGTTGTGACCATGTCGGTGGAACCTTGCACGGCTCTCCTTACCGGTTGCGTGGAAGCACACGAGGAGTCCCGATACGGTCACGGCGAAGATGGTTAATCTGGAGAAGAAGACTAGACTCGGAAACACCAATAAAGGATAAGAAAGGATAAGGAAAGGAGTCGCCACCTAGTCTTTTAATGGAAAGACGAGGAAAACCAAGCACACAAGAAAACCAAGAAGCAAACAAGATGATGAAAACATGTATGCTCCGTGCCTAATGGATGAAATGCACAAATCAATGCGGGCTAGAGAAAGGGTAAGGATTCTTGTTACACATGGAGAAGGGGTTAGGCACCCCCATGCGCCTAAGGAACTCGGTCTTTCTAGGTTTCCTACTTGCTAAATGGTCTATTGATTGTGTGCTTGCTTATTCTTAATGCATATGCTAAAGATGACTAGAAAAAACATGCTAAATCAAAGAGAAGAAATGAATAAAAGGGAAAAAAGTTAATCCAAGGGTCAAATGTAGCCATTGAGAATGCTGCTTTACTGTACGCCCTTATGCGATGAGGAAAATCATGAAAATCAAGAAACTCTCGAAAAGCGTCACATAAATTAGCGAAAACTCAAAGAAATCCGAGAAAATCAAATTGGGGAAAATAATCCTCATTCGGGACAATGTCGACATTGTTAAGCCTTTTGATGTACACCCTCGAGCAATGGAAAGCCAAATCAAATCTAAATTGCGAAAATCAGAAGAAATCCGGGAAACGATTAGAAAATCAAGCTTGAAACGAGCTAGAAATGCGTGCACAATATGAGGAAGAAAATTTGCATGAAATGGTGCGACAAAATATGCAAAATGCATATGAGAGTGTAAAAATGTGAATTCCAGAGGCTTTTGTGCAAAAACCCAAATTCTGATAGAAAGCTGAAACTCTGAAGATAAATCATCAAAAATACATAAAAAAACACATTTCATGTAATTTTGAAGAAATCTAGGGTCAAATGTGTAAAACTGTACATTTCTAGTCAAATTGAAGGTTCCTAGGTGTTAAAATGCAATTTTGCCACTGAAACATGCATTTAATGTAATTCTGTGGAAATTCAGGGTAAAATATGCAAGAAAAAGTGTCCATGTTGAAATCAGAAAGTTCCAAGGACAATTCAGTAATTTTACCCTAGAAAACATGCCTTTAGTGTGAAATCTGTAAAGTTCAGGGGCTAAAATGCAATTTGACTTGAGAAACATGCATTCAGAAGAGTTTCAACAAAGTCCATGGTGCTTTATGCATAAAGGTGGACTAAATGCATGAAAAGAAGCTCTTGGGTTTTTATCAATCTTTTAAGCTTGGAAAACATTATTTGGAAAACTCAAGGGGCACATTGCAATATTTTCAGTTAAAACTTTACTCAAACAATTTAAAGAAAAATGTATAGGGACCTAACTGTAAGAGAAAAGACCTATTTGTAAAAAAAGGGGGACCTAAATGTGACAAATCAAAAGTTCCAGAAATTAATTCAAAGAAAACTTATTTTTATTCTTTGAAAGAGAAAAAAGAAACGACAGCTGCCGACGACGAAACCCCGCCATCGACGTCCACCGGAGGGACACTCAGAGGCTATCCCATGGCCTGATCTAGGATCAAACCCCATGGGAAGCAAGAAGAGGAGGAAAGAAAGAGATCCTACGGTTTGAATCAAAGACTCAGCGGCGAGAGTGGGCCTCCCACCTCCCTTGCCGTCGGGGCACTCTAGTGATGGCGCCGGAGAAGAAAGGGGCTACTGGAGGTCACGTCATGGTGTGTCTGGGCTCTAGGAGGCACGGGAGAGTGGCGAGGATCGCTGGCATACCTTGGGAAGTCACAATGGACGAAGATTCCATGGAATTGGGTTCCACTTGCCGTTACTATCGTCTCCTCTGTCGAGCGAGGTTGCGGGAGTGATCTAGGGCTCGAGAAGAGGTCTAGGCTGCTTCGAAGCAAAAGAGGAGTGTCGTGAGCGTTTCTGGATGATCGGACAAGCACGACGGGACTGGAGGCACGCGATCAATCTCTGTGCACGGTCTTCTTCCCCGGCGACGGCATGACGTTGCAATTCCGACGATCTTCTAGTGGTGGCTCTGGGAGGCAGTGCAACGACGTGAAAAGAGGCGGCTAAGCAGGAGGGAGGCTAGGAGAGGAGGACTTAAGCTTGTAGGGCCAGGGACAAGCCCAGGACTAGCACCCCCACCTAAGCCACCGTAAAACGACTCCGGCGAGGCCTAGGGGCCGATCCCAGCTAGAGAAGGCCTCTGGCGTTGTTGGAATCGATCAAGGGAGACAGAGGGAGTCCTAGGGAACTATTTCTAATAGGAATTGAGGTCAGTATGGTGTGTACCTGGTCTGGCTGTGTTTGGATGGTTGGAGCTCGCTGGAAGTGGCTGAAAACTCTGGCTTCTCACCTCCACGAACCTCCTCTCTCTTCCTGGAAGTCTCTCTGACTCCTTTCTCTTTTTTATCCCACTCTGTTTCCCTCTTTTCCTTCCACACTTCACACTACCGTCCCTTTTATAGGTGAAGCTCCGATGGCTGTAACATCCTATAACAGATTCAAGAAAATCCTAACAACTAACCAACACTGTAACAAACTAAGAAACCTCCTAATAGAATAACCACTTATAATAACCTTGCTGTCCCCCACGCACCCGACTGCCTGCTCAAACACCGACAGTGATCGACAGTCGCGATGAGGGAACTGGCCAGGTTTGCATGTCCAGTGCGGCTGTATGGTGCGCTAGAGAGGTGCGCCTGTCTGGTGCGCCAGATAGGTGCGCCAAAGAGGTGTGCCTGTCTAGTGCGCCAGACAGGTGCGCCTGATAGGTGCGCCTATGCAACCTGGATCACGGCTCAGATCATTGGTTGTTGGGTTTGGCGTTCCTTGGCTTTGGGACTAAAACAGGGTTCGAGTTCATTTGTGATTAGAAGCCCAGCTACCACAATTCCATCCTGCAAACCTGCAAAATTGGGGTGTCTACACATGTCCTTTTCAATAGTTGGGATTTCTTCTCAAAAACCAAAATCACTTTCAAAAACTCATATTTCTGACCAGATCCAGCCTAAAACACAATGCCTCTCAGGCTCAAAACCAAAATCATGAATACTGGATGGCAATTGGCTAAAACATCATCATTATTCCACTCTAGGATTTTAGGACCATCCATGAGTCCAATCCTGGTCAAGCCACATTTATTTTCATTTCACATTTTCACTTTTCTTTATTGATGTTACCTTGATCAGGGGTAACCAGGCACACAAGTAGTAGGTCAGGACATCATTTCCCGTACCTCGCTGTACTGCTGCGGTGAAATTCCCCCTGCGGGATGCCACCGCCTCGGCCAACTGGCCTCAATTTCTTTCTCATATATGCATAGGGATACGTCTTTGTCTGACGCCCCATCAGTGACCCGAACAACTAGGTACAACAACCCAAGCTCAGCCTACACTGTCGGTGACCCAAACAACTAGGTTCAATAACCTAGGCTTAGCCTACACCATCACGAGCTCAGTGACCCGAACAACTAGGTACAACGACCCAAGCTCAGCCTACACCGTCTCAAGCTCGGCAACCACAGTCGTGTCTGGCAACTGGTTTCATTGGAGTCTCATACTCCTACCACGTTGTCGACACCAATCCCCATGGTTCCTTAAAACATTATTAGTGTTTCATTTTCAAAACTCTTTAAGCTTTTCTTTTCAAAACCATTTCCATTTCATTCATTTTCGGTATATCGAATATTTTCGGTATATCGAAAACCCCGGATTTGGTCGATCGAATGATTTTGGTTTACTAAAACCAGGCATCCTGGCTTAATCTGTTAGGATTTCGGCATACCTAATTTAATTCGGCATACTGAAATTCCCGCAACCAAAGCACTTCCCTATTCCGAGAGGCGGAAATTGCCTAAGGTGGGAGTCTCAATCGGACCCCCCAAACACACGTCACAATTTCCCAATAAATCATGCGGTCTAGACCCTTGAGTCTACTTCAAAACCCCTCAAACCATTCATGATTTTATTAACTACACAATTCACACGAAAATCATAAAGCGACAGAGCTCAAAAATGGTTACTGTAGCCATCATCCCAAAAACCTGTATATTTCTACAAATTTCGATTCTAACCGCATGATATCTATGTTTTCATGCATTTCAACTCATTCTCATCAATTCCACTATTTTTCTACGATTTTACTTGCATTTTATCTCTATTTTCATACATTTAACATAATCTACTGGAAGCATGTAAACGAACAAGGAGAAGGGCCGCGTACCTCGGGTGGCACTCCGACGATCTTCCTCGCCCCCAAGCGAGTCTCCTCTCACCTTGGTGAAGCCTCCTCCACCGACAAACTTCGCAAGTCGCCTCCTCCTCGGTCGCGTGCCGCTCCTCCTTCTCTTCTCCTCTCTCAGTCACCCTTCCTCTCCTCGCTGGCCATTGCCTTCCTTTATCCTCTTCTCCACCTGCGTCGCGCCGACCGTCCATCGCATCGGAAGAGATGGAGAGGCACGAGACTCTGTCACTGGTGGCACGGGTGTGGGGAAGAAGAGGAAGAAGAAGACAGGGGAGGGTGGAAGGATATAGCTCGTGAGAGAGAGAGGGAAAAAGAAAGGAGAAAAAGAAGGAAAGAAAAGGAAGGAAAGACAGGCACGCAAATCGAGGCGACTATGCGTTCTCAGATTGGACCCGACATTGGTCCTAAATCACAATCTGGTGCATAGAAAGCCAACCACAAGCTCACACAACCAAGAAGGAACAGATTATCCATTAATAAACCATTTATATAATATTACAATTAATTACATGATTTATAAGTAAAAATGGATAATCAGGCCCAGATGTCACACTATTGCAATGTGATACTTAAGTCACATTCTTTTTCAAATGTCATCATGTTTTTCTTTCAATCTAGAAATATAGACATCTTATCATTTCTTTCTTTTGTAGAGAGAAAAGTCTTGTCATCATGATTGGATGTATACACGAGTCGTGGATGGAAAAGTGTGTATGAAGTTTTTGAATGGGGTTCAGGAGTTTGTGGAATTTGCATATAATCAAGGTTCAAGTATTGTGAAAAGGGATGGAAGGATTATATGTCCCTGTAAAAAGTGTGCACTATTGAAAAAACAATCGAGAAGGGATTTTGAAATACATTTATATAAGGATTTATGGAAAACTACAAGTGTTGGTTTAAACATGGGGAGATCTTTCAAAGCTATGGGGAAGTTGCTCCTGTTAGTACGGATCCCATTGTGGACATGGTGATGGACGTGGCAGGTTCTGATTTGGATGTGTCTGCTGTGAAGAGCCACATGGTAAATCTCAAGAGTTTTATAAGTTGTTAAGAAAGGCGAAGGAGCCATTATGGCCAGGTTGCAAGAATTACACAAAGTTATCGACAATGTCTGACTTATTAGCATTGAAGATCAACTACAATATGACAGATAGTTGTTTTGATGCTATAATAGGTAAAATGAAGAAAATGTTGCCAGAGAATTATGAATTGCTGAAAAACTACTACGAAACGAAGAAGATGATGAGAAAGATGGGGTTGGTAGAGGTGAAGATTGATACTTGCTCAGAACATCATATCTTGTACTACAAGGAACACAAAGATAAATTAGAGTGTCTAGAATGTCACGAGCCCCGTTACAAAAGTGACTCAAAGACACGTGTATCTCAGAATGTGCTTCGTTATTTCCCTCTAGCACTAAGACTGAAGAAGTTGTACTATTGCAGAGAGACTGCAAAAGATATGACATAGTATGCAAATCATACACAGAACTTTGATATGGAGCATCCTTCTGACACCAAGTGTTGGCAAGTCTTGAAGGAGTCATTTCCATTATTTGCTTCTGAAAAGCGTAATGTCATTGTTGGTCTTTCTAGTGATGGATTCAATCCACATGGTAGAGGAAAAGATTACTCTTGTTGGCCTATTATGATCACACCATACAATCTACCTCCTTCTATGTGTAATAAGCGGCCGTACATGTTTTCGTCTTTTCTTATTCCTGGTCCAAGTTATCTTGGAAAACACATTGATGTGTATATGAGACCTCTTGTAGATGAGTAGAAGATGCTTTGGGACACTAGGGTTGAGACATATGATGCAAGCAAGCAAGAAACTTTCAACATGAAAGTTTCATTGCTTTGGACTATAAGTGATTTCCTTGCATATGGGATGTTGTCTGGTTAGAGCACACATGGAAACATGAGTTGTCCTCATTGTATGGAACACACAAAGTCCTTTCAGCTTCAATATTGTCGAAAGCCATGTTTCTTTGAGCAGGGACCACCCATATCGAAGACAGAAACATGTTTTGAAGAAGAATAAAATCAAACTTTCTAACTCACCCCTCAAGTTGTCGGGAGAGCAAGTCTTTAATCGATTTTTAAACTTTGAGCAGATCATTTTTGGCCATGATGTTGGTCCACAAACATTACAGGGATTTGGGATCACTCACAATTAGACGAAGATCAGCATATTCTGGGAGTTACCGTATTGGTCTAAGCTCTTAATTAGACATAATTTAGACGTCATGCATATCGAGAAGAATGTATTTGACAATATGTTCTAAACAGTAATGGATGTCAAGGGTAAGACAAAGGACACAGAGAATGCATGTAGAGATTTGAAGTTGGTTTGTAGTCGTAAGGACTTGCATTTGATAGAACATGCTAATGGAAAGACTAAAATGGCAAAGGGAAAGTATACGCTTGATAATAATCAGATAAAGGCAGTGTGTGAATGGGTCAGTAACTTGAAATTTCTAGATGGATATGCATTAAATATATCAAAACTTGTAGATCTCAAGAAATATACTTTCAAAGGAATGAAAAGCCATGATTGTCACGTGTTTATGGAGAGATTACTTCTCCTTGCATTTAGAGGTTTGTTGCCTAAGTCTATTGTAGATGTACTTACAGATCTAAGTAAATTCTTCAAGGCCATTTGTTCCTCCAAATTGTTTGTGAAATACTTGGAGATTTTAGAGGGAAATATTATTCTCATATTGTGTAATCTTGAGAAGATATTTCCGTCTGTCTTTTTTGACTCGATGGAACATCTCATGATCCACTTACCTTACGAAGCCAAAGTGGGTGGACCAATGCAATATTGATGGATGTATCCTTTCGAGAGGTACATGTTATTGTAAAGAAAGTTTGTTTCTTTTTAGTTATTCGGAGATCGTTTATCTAATTTATCCACTTTTTTAATAGGTACATGTTTTTCTTGAAAAGAAAAGTTCAAAATAAGAATAGAGTGGAAGGTTCAATAATTACACAATGTATCTACGAAGATGTTGCTACTTTTTGCTCAAGATATTTCTCATCAAAGGTTGAAACATTGCATAATCGAGCACAGAGGAATGATGATCTGGGAGTTGAAGAACAAGACAATATACTTTCTATCTTTTGTTCTAGTGTTCGTCCTTTTGAAAAGGCAAAAGAATGTCTTCTCACCTAGAGAGAGAAAGATACAGCAGAGTTATATGTTCTTGATAATTGCCAATAAGTCGAACTTTTTGTCGAGTATTTTTTGCTATCTTTCTCGATATGTCTATTCAATAAATTTTGTTAATAAATTATCTTATTATGTTTAAATTTTCAAGTGCAGGTTATTTGGAGAACAATTAATGGTCGACCGTCCTAGTCTAAAAGATGATGATATCTTGGAGTTATTCAGAAACACATTTCCTAAGTGGTTTAGAAATCATATAAACCAACTTGATCCTTGTCTAAAGCAAAAGCTCTCACAAGACTTAGCTTATGGTCCTATTTTTCATGTAAAGTCGTATGGAGCTTGCTTTGCAAATGGGTATCGATTTCACACACAAGAATACGGTGGGGGATTAACTACTCAAAATTCAGGGGTTATGGTCAACGGATCTTGTTATGAAGAAGACTATATTAACTATTATGATATCTTAAAAGAGATTCTCGAGTTGGAATACATTGGTGCAACAAAAGTGATATTATTCCTTTGTGATTGGTATGACCCTAAAGAAGGAGTCATACACGATATTAGGCATGATATTGTAGATGTTTTATCAACCAAATACTTGAGGAGATTCGAGCCATTTGTGTTAGCTTCACAAGCGGATCAAGTCTGTTATGTACCTCAAGTTTCAAGAAAGAGGAAGATAGATGAATCTTTCAGTGTAATGAAAATCAAAGCACGTGCCATATTAGGTAATCTTTTAGCTGAGAAAGAGGAAGGAGAGGTATTCTTAGACACTAAGAAAGAGCTTTTAGCTGTGCTCATCTTTTGACCGGAAGTATTCTCATAAGATTTTAGAAATTCATCATATTTTGAAGAGAACTCTATCAATCATTGAGAAAACTTATGGTGTCATGAGCAAATAATGAGTGTGAAATAATAGGACATCTTCTCAACACATGATAAGGTAGAACCAGTTTCTCTGCAATCAAAATAGAAAGGCCTCTACTTAGCACTTCAGCCAGCACAAATAGGGATGGTGACAAGGGTCTTTAGATTAATCACTTACTGATATGTAAAACCTAGTGAGAGAAATTATCTTTATCCCATGTGGTCAGATAAGATACCAAAGTATTGATCTTTGTTGCTATTAACACCAAAGCTCTTGAGTCTGGGATGGAACTAATTAACATGTTGGAGTTTATTAAGCAAAAATAGTTGAAGTTATTTATTAAAATTTTGAGAACCAAACATGAGAAGGAGTATCTTAATTATTCTGATTTCAAGTTAAGGTCCTCAACATCCTACTGAAATTGATAGAAATTGATAACATGGACATCAGTTATATATATAAAGCCAGTGAGCAATACTTGGTAGACAAACATGTGACATACACAATCAAAGCCTTCCTTTTGTTCTTTACTCTGATACACAATCAAAGCAACTTTGGGATTGCCAACAATGAGGATTAGCTGCTTGTTTTTACTCGATCTCCCCATCAACATTGACTATTAAATATGTAGGTGTGATCATGTTTTTTTCATATTTGACATTTTCAATGGTTGCTATTATGATAACCTTAGTCGTTAGAAATAATTCATTTGTATGTAGAGCTTCATCAATCAGTTGGCTGCACAACATATGTGAGCAAGTTGCAATATCATTAGATAAACTAAAAATTGAAACTTTTTTTTTGCAATAGCTTGAATTACAGATGGGATACCATGTTTTCATTTGGATGTCAACAAATGTTAGTATTGGAATGTCTAGTATCAGTTCTCTTTTTACTTGTGTTGTAGGCCACTAAACTATGTAGGGAACCTACAGTGGCAGAGTGGTGGACTGCATCCCACACTAGTAGGATAGAGCATGTTTGGTCAACCCAGAGTGCCAAGGATGTACTTGTAAGTAATAATGATTATAATTAAAGTTATTTTAATAATATGCACTTATATTTTATATTATCTTTAACTAACTTTTTGTGTTTATTTATATAGGATAGGTACACCTTCTTGTATCAAGAAAAATATGGAGACGATAATGTCAATGAACACCTAGCCTTTGACAAGAAACTTTGGAAGCAAGTTTCAATGGAAAGGAACGTGGGTAGTTCATCAAGAAAGCAAGGTTTGGGTGGTTTGGATCCATACTACATAGAAGATACGACTATTGGTTCTTCTACGGCTTCTACTGGGCAGTGTCGTCCTATGCCTCAGGCTTCTGCTTCATTTGATTCAGAGTCCTTCAGTTCTCAGTTGTCATAGATGGCAACTACATTAGAGAGCTTTAGAGCCGACATACACTCAGAAATATGGAATGAAATAATGACTGAAGTAAGGAATGAAATAAGAGATGAAATACATGCTTTAGAGGATCGACTTGTAAGGTAAAATTTGATTTACTTTTAAAATTTTTGATATATATAAATTATCATGTTGAATTCAATATTATAATTTAATCATTGTTCATTACAAT
>JAMKQA010044118.1:0-10346 GCA_024699735.1 Posidonia australis | reverse complement strand
GGAGGCGGCGTGCTCAGGGAGGAGGCTAAGAAGCAGGGAAGAGGAAGAGAGGTGCGGAGGAGGGGGTTGACGGGTCGTTGCTTTATACGCACAGATGATGGTAGCTGCATGCATGCATGCACAGTGCAACCACCAACCTTTCGCATAAGCCAGCAACCAAGCGCACCAACTCACTCCCACCAACTAGTCTGCAAATACGGGCCCCACACGGACCCACACCTGAGCCCACAAGCATAATGTCGCAATGCACAGTGCCAACCACGTACAAGAATATACAACCAGATGTCGGCCAACGTGGCCCAAGTCCAAAATCACAAAATCACACAAACGGGCTACGGAATAGTAACACCCATCTAGGAATAAATTCATTATAATGTAAATAATTACAAAATAAATTTACGTGTGTTACATCCCAACCACCTTAAAAGAAGATTTTGCCCATCGAAATCACTAGTAAGCAAAAAGATACGAGTACTAGGCTAGGATGGCTTCCTCACGTTCCCACGTGGCCTCCTGGCTCCATGAAGTCGCCATCGCACCAAGACCAACGAAATCACCTTATTCCGTAGCACCTGCTCCTTACGGTTGACAATCTAGACAGTATCCTCTACAAAGGACAGATCTTCCTGAAGCCCCTCTGGTTGAATTGGGATTACATGAGATGCGTCAGCCAGACATTTCCTCAGCATGGAAACATGGAACACGTCGTGCACAAATATCTCTAGTGGTAGATTCAACTGATAAGCATCCTCATCAATCCTCCAGGTAATCTGGTATGGGTCAATATAGCGAGGACTCAACTTCCCATGCTTCCTGAACTTCATGAAATCATTCGTCGGTGACACCTTCAGGATCATATAGTCTACCACTAGGAATTCCTGTGGTCTCCGCCTCTTGTCGGCACAGTTGTTCTGCCAACTTTGTGCAGCCAACTGCTTGCTACAGATCAAATCTACCTTGTCCACATACAGCTGCACAAGCTTAGGACCAATCAATTGATGCTCACCCACTTTGCTCCAGCAAACCGGCGATCTGCATGGCCTATCGTATAAAGCTTCGTACGGCGCAATCCCGATGCTCGAGTGATAACTATTATTGTAAGCGAACTCAATCAATGGCAGATGGTCCTCCAAACTCCCTTGAAAGTCTAAGGCACATGCTCTGAGCATATCCTCCAACATCTGAATAATCCTCTCAGTCTGACCATCCAATTGAGGATGAAATGTCGTACTATAGTTGAGCACCATGCCAAAGGTCTCCTACAAAGTTCTCCATAATCTTAAGGTGAACCTCGTGTCTCTGTCTGACACAATGGGCACAGGAACATCATGTAGAGGAACCACCTCAGAAACATAAAGCTCCGCCAGACGGTGCATCGGAAGCTTCACTCGAATGGCTAGGAAGTGAGTAAACTTGGTTAGTCGATCCATGATCACCCACATGGTATCGTCCTTCCTTCGAGTCCGTGGCAAACTAATCACGAAGTCCATAGAGATGTGCTCCCACTTCCACACAGGAATATCCAATGGCTGCAAGGTCTCTCCAGGTCTCTGGTGCTCTACCTTGACCAACTGGCAGGTTTTACACCTCGCCGCATGGTTAGCAACATCCTTCTTTATGCCAAGCCATCAAAAGTTCCACTTCAGGTCTCAGTACGTCATCGTACTCTTAGGGTAAATAGTGTACCTAAACCGATATGCTTAATCGGGCAATCTATGCTTGGCCTCCTCATGCTGGGGCACATACAAGTGCATATCATATCTCAGCTCCCCATATGCCCCAACAAAGAAATGAAGCTCTCCACCAACATCCAGCTTCCCAAACACAACCTAAACAAATTAATCCAGCTACTGACAAGTAATAATAAACTCTATCTGCTTGGAGCGAACAAACAAGTTGGCCACCTAGGCACCAACCGTCCCCCGAGCTTGCCGCTTTGGCCTACAGCTCACCAGATCCTCCAGCATGGTCCACTCCTTGACCATCAAGCTCGTCAACACGTGCGTATGCTGACTCAAAGCACCAGCGACCACATTGGGCTTCCCAAGTTGGTAGGATAGGTTGAAATCAGAGTCCTTTAGATACTCCACCCACCGACGTTGCCTCAGGTTGAGGTCCCTTTGCATGAAGATATACTTCAAGATCTATTGATCAGTGAAGACCTCAAACTACTCTCCATACAAATAGTGTCGCCAAAGTTTGAGAGCGAATACTATGGTAGCCATCTCCAAATCATGGGTCGGGTAGTGCTTCTCATGGTCCTTCAGTAGACGCGAAGCATATACGATGACATTGCCATGCTGTATCAGAACACACCCCAACTCAACACCACTGGCATCACTATACACAGTGAAGCCACCACTTCCAGAAGGTAGAGTCAGCATAGAGGCAGAAAACAGACGAGACTTCAGCTCTTAGAAACTCGCCTCACAATTCTGGTCCTAGCAAAATGAAACCCCCTTCCTAGTCAACTCCGTCAAAGGCACGGCTATGGAGGACAAATCCCTGATGAACCTCCTATAGTAGTCTGCTAGACACAAGAAACTCCTGATCTCCATCGTAGTCCTGGGTTGCTCCTAACTGCTCACCGCCTCGACCTTGGCTGGATCTACTCTAATGCCTTCTTTAAAAGTCAAATGGCCAAGGAACATAATTTCATTCAGCCAGAACACACACTTAGAGAATTTGGCATACAACTGGTGACGCCTCAGAGTATCCAATGCTGCCTTCAAGTGCAAGGCATGAGTCTCAACATCAGGAGAGTAGACTAGCATGTCATCAACAAAAACCACAACAAACTTGTCCAAAAAAGAGTTGAAAATCCTGTTCATCAGATCCATAAACGCAGTCGGTGCATTGATAAGGTCAAAAGGCATGACTGTGAACTCGTAATGCTTATACCACATCCAGAAAGTAGTCTTCTGAATGTCTGAATCTTGTATCCTCAACTAGTGATACCCTGACCTCAGATCAATCTTCGAGAACACGAATGTAGACTGCAATTGGTTAAATAGGTCATCAATGTGGGACAAGTGTGTAACGCCCCGATTCCGGGCACGCTACTAAATCACAGTATCGTAAGCAAAATTACACTAATTACAGTAAAATTAAATAACTATAACTAAGGCTCACCTCCAGGAAACAATGTGCGGCTAGAAGCTCCGACATCGGCATTGGAACTCGACTTCATGCAATCTGCACTTGAAAACCAAACAAGCACGTGTGAGTGACATCTAAGTCACACAATACACGCCCCAAACACACAAAACAGCGAAAAGCCAAAAACTCAATTTTAAATTTATAAAACTTAGTTTTTTTTAAAGATCCAGTTTAAGACATCCATGTCCTTACCATTGAAATCATTTGGGACTCTGTTCCCAAGGTTATACTCTTTTCAAAACTCACTTTTCCTTTTTCTTTTAAAATTTTTGGAAATCAATTCTAAAACCATGTACCTTTTCAAAACTCATCATTCTTCTTTATTGCTCAGGATTTCGTCCCAAGACTAAAACTACTTTCAAAACTCATATCTCTAACCAAAACCAGCCTAAAATACAATACCTCTCAGGTTCAAAACCAAAATCATAAAAACTGGCTAGTAACTGGATAAAACACAATTCTTGTTTTATTCTGAGATTTTAGGACCATCCATAAGTCCAATCCTAGACAAACCACATTCCGTTTTTTTTTTCTCAAAATCCCTTTCTTTTCTTATTCATTTCCACTTTTCTTTATTGATGTTACCTTGATCAGGGGTAACTAGGCACACAAGCAGTAGACGAGGACATCATTTCCTTTACCTCCCTACACTATCGTAGTGAAAATCCCTAACCGGAATACCACTGCTCCGGTCAACCAGCCTCAATCTTTTTCATATAAGCATGGGGATACGTCTTTATCTAACGCCCCATCAGTGACCCAAACAACTAGGTACAACGACCCAGGCTCAACCTACACTGTCGATGACCCAAACAACTAGATTCAATAACCTAGACTCAGCCTACACCGCCACGAGCTCGGTGACTCAAACAACTAAGTTCAACAACCCAGGCTCAGCCTACACCGTCTCAAGCTCGACAACCACAGTCGTGTCTAACAACTAGTTTCATTGGAGCCTCATACTCCTATCGTGTTGTAGACACCAACTCCCATGGTTTCTTAACACATTATTAGTGTTTCATTTCAAAACTCTTTAAGGTTTCTTTTCAAAACCATTTCCATTTCCATTCTTTTTAGTTGCAGGAATTTGTTTCCATGCAACACCTGACCCTCCATTGGAGTCCCAACTCAACTCATGAAAAACCAAGTATTTTGAAATCATGATTGGGTCTCATGCCCAAAACTACACACAATCAACCATTTTATTCATTCTTGGGGTCTAAAACCCTAAACCATTCCCAAATTTACTTATTTTGGTTCCATATTCCTCCATGACATTTTCATGGGGAAAACAACATTCACACATTCTTTACATACTTTTAAAACCATTTATTTTCCATCTCATAGTCACATTTACATATCTCATGGTCAGGGCAAAATCGACAAATCGAATTTTAGGTTTGGTATACCGAAATCTCTTGATTCGGTATACCCAAACCTCTTGTTTCGGTCGAGCGAAAGATTTTGGTCTATTGAAACCAAGGATCTTGACTTAATCTGTCAGGATTTCGACATACTGAATTCCCTAAAGACAGGGCACAACCCTATTTCAAGCCTACGCTTTCGTCAAAACTAGGAGTCTCCGACGGACCCCCCAAACAAACACCAAAAAATGCAAATAAATCAAGGGGTGTAGACCCTTGAGTCTACTTCAAAACCCCTCAAACCATTCATCAATCCATTAACCATACATCGAGATATAAATTCTCAAAGAGAACATGCTCAGAGTTAAACCTTAAAACACTTATGGCATTTTCTACCAAAAACCTACAAAATTCATACAACCTAGCATGATCTCTACACATTCACGTCATTTATCACATTTCCTTCATTCCTACTATTTTTGTGTGATTTTTCATGCATTTAGCTCATTCACTCAGAACCACAAAAGAAATGAGGAGGGACAGGGGTCACGTACCTGGCTCAGCTTTCCAGCGACCCTCCCTCACTTCGGCGAGCCTCCTCGTGCCCCGACGAAGCTCCTTCGCCAGCAAACCACCACGTCCCACTTACACGCTATTCCACCTCTCCTCCGGCTCCACAGCTCACCCCTTTCTCCTTTCCTCCTTTACTCGGTGCCTCCATCCTTCAACCTCCTTCCATCTATATCTCGCTCTCCTCACGTCACGTTGCCCATCCCGTCAGAAGAGACTGGGTGATACGGGTCGATGTCACTGGTGGCACGGGTCGAGGGAGTGGGGAAGAAAGGGGAAGAAAAGGATGAATGCCTGTGGAGGAGAGAGAAAGAGAGAGAGGAAAAGAAGGGGAGAAAAGAAGAAAAGATAGTTGTGCAAATCGAGGCGACTGTGCATCCTCAAATTGGACTCAACATTGGTTCCAAATCACAAGTAGGTGTACAGAAAGCCAACCACAAGCTCACACATTAAAGAAATAATAGACTATCCATTAATAAACCATTTATACAATATTACAATTAATTCCATAGTTTACAATTATAATGGATAATCAGGCCCAGATCTCACAAAGGGATACTTGTTCTTCACCATGATCTGGTTCAGCATCCAATAATCTATAGATGGTTGAAATGAACAATCCTTCTTATGGAAAAATAGGACAAGTGCT
Source organism: Posidonia australis (assembly GCA_024699735.1). Classification (NCBI taxonomy): domain Eukaryota; kingdom Viridiplantae; phylum Streptophyta; class Magnoliopsida; order Alismatales; family Posidoniaceae; genus Posidonia; species Posidonia australis. Next base: position 4,604 of record JAMKQA010044118.1, on the reverse strand, counting down.
CCCCACAAAGACACACTCGGCCTGATAAACCCCTTGTCCAGCAACTCCTGTAACTGAGTGTTGAGCTCTCGCAACTCCGCTGACGCCATGACGCCATGCAATAGGGAGGCTTCGACACAGCACCAGAACTAGGGATCATATTGATCGAGAACTCTACTTCCCTGTGAAGTGGCATACCAAGCAAATCGTCAGGGAAAACATCGAGATATTCATACACCACAGAGATGTTGTGAACACCTAACTCTGGAGAGGTAGAGGTAACTACACTCGCTAGATACCCCATGCAACCCCTAACCAAAGACTTATAAGCCTTCATGGCCGAAATGACAAGCTTAGGCTCACCTTGACACCCACCTTGCACAAAGAAAGACCCATCCTCAAGAGACCCAAAATAAACACTCCTCCAAGCACAATCGATCAAAGTGGATTGTTGCGTCCACTAATCCATGCCGAGTATCACATCGTACTCTTACATGTCCATCATGATCAGGCTAATATTAAACTCTCTGCCTTTCAACATCAAGTCAATTGACCATAGATACCTCTATGACATACTGTACTCCCCCAGCGGTGTTACCACGTTAAGATGAAAGGCCAATCTAGCTAGTCTCTCTCTCAACTCTGTCGCGAAAGACTTAGAAACAAAGGAGAAAGAACTCCCTGAGTCAAACAACACTTTGTCCATCCGACTAGCTACAATAAAAGAACTTGATAGCCAAGCAAAATAGCACTATCACATCCATACAATCAGGTAGATATCTAGGTTACAAAGGATATTACAGCAATCACAAAATATTATAAAACCAACTAATCGTCCTTACCCTCAACTACATCTCTTGAAGTCCCACTGCCTGGAGCTGCAATGGTAAATACCCGTCTCCTAATCTGCTGCTGTGGCACGCTTCCTGCCTTCTTAGGCAGCTCTAGATAGGATCTTTGAACATGTCTTGTCTTTTTGTAGTTGTAGCACACCATTGGAGCTGCGGTTTGCCAAGGATGAGGACAAAATGTAGCAATATGGCCCACCTGACCACAGTTGAAGCACTGATTTCTACTAGAAGCACTAGACCCTATTTGACTGATGTCAACTCTACTACTCCCAGCAAAACTCCACCGGCCTATAGAGGAAACACTGGACCTCCCCTTCTGCTTCTTCTTGGGGCTTCCTAAACTACTAGCTCTTGGAGGACCAAAGAAAGAGAACTGAAAGGTAAAAGAAGACTTATCCTTCCCTTTGGGACGACTCTCCAGATACTTTCGATACTTTGCCTCGAAGCGATAAGTCATCCCAACCATATCCTCCACAGTCTGGCACCCCAACCATATTCATTTTGTATCTATAGACAAAAGAGTCCAAACATGATCAACATTCATGTATGTCATTAACAAATCAAAAAAAAAGGGTTACCTGTAGGAGGACGAAGGGTACGATATCATCGATTTCAAGGAACACCAGTTATCCTATAGAAGGAGGAGACTTCAAGGACGAGATCGTAGACAGGAGGAGGAGGAGTAGTCGATCACGTCGAGGACTCAGGCATTGTCGTCGAAAGGCTCAGGTGTAAGAAGCAGAACCGGGAAAGAGGTAGGGTAGAAGAAGGGAAAGAGGCTTAATGCAGAAGATAGAAAAAAGACCCACAAATGTTTTTAGTCACATGAGTTTTAATTACCAATGGATATTCCGTCAGTATAGCGACAACAATTCCTTCAAGAGTACATTTCTTTTTTTTTGCTGACAGAATTCCGTTGGTATGGTATTAATGATGGTTTTTCCGTCGATAATTGAATATATGTATTAATTTACCGATAGAAATAAAATCATCGGTAAATTTTCGTTAGTAAATAATAGTTCTGTTGCAGTGCATGATTGATTTTTTTAAAGTACAAAGAAGATCAACATTGTTTTTTTGGAAAAACAAAAAAAGGAAAAGAATCGCACGATTATGCAAGATGTTTTAGGAAATAATAAAAATATTAGAAGTTGTTAAAATAATTCAATAAATCCTTAACCAAAAAAACTTACTGTTAGTACAATGAAATAAAAAATAATGTGAGAATATTATGGAACAGTTACCATTTCAAAAAAGGATTCAAAAAATATGTAACTCGCACATTACACGTGATTTACTTAAAACAAAAATAATTTTATTAAATTCAATTCCCTAAATGTAGCAAACAAAATCAAAAATTATTGGTTTGAAATCTTATAAAATAAGGGATTCCAAATGTTGGAAGTTCCTTAATACGACAAAACAAACAAAAAAGGAGAGAAAAAACTAAAACACCAAAACCACTAAAAATTATAGTGATTTTATTTTAGATCATAATATTCAAATCTAATGACTATAAATAACTTTACCTCATTTTAACTAAAATAAGGTAAGAATGCATATCATTACTACCACCACCACCACCATCGAAAAATGGTTAAAATAATTGCAAACACCTACATCACCACCACCATTACTGTCGCCATCACAAACCTTCTTCGTTGCATCATCACCACAACCATCAATGGAGAAGAAGGATGAGAATTGAGTTACAAGGTGAAGCGATCATTTGAAATGTATTGAAGCCAATTCGATATGGACATATGTAGTGGCAAATCTAGAAATTTTTAAAAGGTGGGGCATTACAATATTGATACCATAAGATGTAGAAATTTTTAAAAGGTGGGACATTATATGATGCTTATAATCTAGAAAATGACACTGAGAGTATACTACAATACTTATATATGTATATATTTTTCATTGGACACAAATAAATTGTATAAAAATTCGAACTTATGATTTTTTATTTCTTTATATAACACAAAGAACATAATAACAAATTTACATAAATACACCATTATTTTTAAAATATCATAATAATGTAGCCGAACAGGAATACTGAGAATGTGCGTTCCACGTACCCTTTTTTTTTTTTTTTTTGAAAACGGAGTTCCACCAACATTTATGGTAAGATACGGAGACTTTTTTCGCTGTCACGTCGAAAAATGGAGAAAATAATGGGTAGAAAAAAGGCAACGTTGGAGGTGGTCTGGTTTGCGAAAATGTGGTCCCTACAACATTTAATGTATTGAAAACTGTTGTAAGTCCCTGTTTTTTCTTAATCACGTGTCCATAACATTATTAAAACAAAACCAAGTTTTCATCCTATTCAGCTTTGCTGAGTTACAGGTGTCATGTTTTACCATAATTGTAAGCTACAGCTGGAAATTTCCCAACCCCGTCTGCTTGCAGGTGACTGAGTGAGTCATGAGTGATCAGGAAGGGTAGATTACTACATGTTCTAATTTTTTGCATGCTACACCTTGACGTTTTTCAATTTAAGTTTGGGCACCTGCCCTACCTGGTTGAATGCGGCTCTACCGCTGGGCATATGGGTAATTTCAGAGTCATTTAACATTTGCTTGTGATGTTGGTTATTGTGAGATCAAAGACCATCCTGAGTGTATCTGGACAAAGAGTTTGAAGTCTTGAAGGTTTCAATGTAAATACGAGAATATGAACGACGTTTTGATAATTATATGTTTTAATACGGATATTAAAAAAAATCCTTAATAGTATTATGAATATCGTACCGGTTTAAGCCCACCACGAGTGTACACGTTCTGTACACGAGGACTTGACCTCCAAGGGGATGGAGATTATTGGATGTAGTCACGATCATAGAATACTATTTTTCTATTTAGAAATTGAAGTCTTGTAGTTATAGTATTATTGTTCTACTTAGAACAAAAGATCGACGATTAAAACCATTGACTTCCAAGCAGAAAAGTAGTTTTACCTTACAATTCTAAGTAGTCACGATCATAGAGTTTTTGTGTCATGCCTTACGAGAATCCTTGATCTTGTCCGGAACACGTAAGAAAATCTATCGGTAGACACTCCGATTTTGAGGTAACTCGGAGATGAGTATCTTTATGTTGCTTTGGATGTGATCAGTCCTTAAACTAAGTCCCAAAACCTATTAGCAAGCCAGAGCCCTAATCAGAGATTTTGTGAGCTAAGTTGGCGCACCAATCAGGCGCACCTCATAGGCGCACCTTGTAGGCGCACCTTCCAAGCGCACATTCCAGGTGCACCAAGCAAGCGCCCAGCCGTTTCCAGACCGCGACTGTTGACCTTCCATCTTCCGGCTGTTACATTTGCCAACGAATGTGCTCGAGAATATTCGAGCCTCTTCGTCTGCGAAGCCTTCCAGCTTCCATGAGTCACCCCTCTCATAGATCCCTATAAATAGAGTACCATTTGCAACCATGAGAGGCACCCCAAAACAACCCAACACGCCCTTTGGTTGAGAGAAAGTCCCATTCTGCAGAAAATCTGCTACTAAGCACGAGATCTTCCCTTTGTCCAGCAACCCATACCTGTGTTTTAGAGCTTGTCATTGCATCCTAGAGCGCCCCGGGTCCTTCCAAAGCAATAAGGATCTTCTCTTTTCTTATATTTCAAGAGGGAAACATTGCAAGAGGTAGGCTTTCTACCACCTCCTTTTCCTTTGAATGCTATTTTAGAAATAAGACATAACATGCTTAAAATACATGAGGTTTTGCTCTATGATTCATGAAAACTTGTATTAAACATGTTTGCTAGTCT
>JAMKQA010044116.1:0-10764 GCA_024699735.1 Posidonia australis | reverse complement strand
GAGGCAGCATCAGCTTTATGCCAAGTTCTCCAAGTGCGAGTTTTGGCTGGAAGAGGTGTCTTTCCTTGGTCATATTATTTCAGGAGAAGGCATCAAGGTAGATCCAGCTAAAGTGGAAGCTGTGAGCAGTTGGGCCAAACCGAAGACAGTGACTGAGATTAGAAGTTTTCTCGGCCTGGTGGGATATTATAGGAGATTCATTCAGGATTTCTCCAAGATTGCTGCACCGTTGATTAGATTGACCAGGAATGAAGTGCACTTTGCTTGGGATTGGCAGTGCGAGGAGAGCTTCAATGAGTTGAAGGCTTGTCTGGTATCGGCCCCAGTTTTGACTTTGCCATCTGGGAGTGGCAGTTTTATAGTCTACAGTGATGCCTGTGGGACTGGTTTGGGGTGTGTGCTGATGCAGCATGGTAGGGCGGTGGCCTATGCCTTGTGCCAGTTGAAAGATCATGAGAAGAATTATCCCACCCATGATTTAGAAATGGCTGTTGTTGTGTTCGCCTTGAAGATTTGGAGGCATTACCTACATGGCGAACAGTTTGAGGTGTACACAGATCACAAGAGTCTAAAGTACATCTTTACTCAGAAGGATCTAAACCTGAGACAGAAGTGCTGGGTGGAGTATATTAAGGATTATGATTTCAGTTTGTCCTACCACCCAGGGAAGGCTAATGTAGTTGTAGATGCTCTGAGCAGACACACTCATGTGATGGCTAGTCTGATGATCTCTGAATGGAAATTGTTAGAGGGACTAGTGGAGTGCAAGCCTCGGAGACAGTCTCAAGGACCCGCCAGAGTAGTGCTGGCTAACTTGTATGTTCGCCCGAGAATGATCGAGGAGATTGTCACAGCTCAACAATATGATTCTTTTGTGTCAAATATCTGGAGGAAGCTGGAAGTTGGTAATGCCCCTCATTTTTCAGTTGGGGTAAACGGTGGGTTGAGGTATGACTTGAGATTATATGTACCTCAGATAGAGGAAATCAGGAATAGTTTGCTGGATGAAGCCCTCCGCTCCAGATACTCTATTCATCCAGGTAGCACCAAGATGTATAAAGACCTGAAGAGGAATTTCTAGTGGCCTGGGATGAAGAGAGTAATTGCTGAATATGTGGCGAAGTGTGCAACCTACCAGATGGTGAAGATAGAGCACCAGAAGCCCGAAGGGACTTTGCAGCCTCTGGACGTTCTAGTGTGGAAATGGGAAAATGTGTCGATGGACTTTGTGAAGGGTTTTCTGCGAACCCAAAGAAAGAATGATACTATGTGGGTGATAGTGGATCACCTTACAAAATCGACACATTTCTTGCCAATGAGGGTGAATCTTCCTTTGGCAAAACTGGCAGAGTTGTATGTGGTTGAGATTGTGAGGTTGCATGGTGTCCTAGTGTCTATTGTGTCTGACAGAGACACGAGGTTTACATCGAGATTCATGGGGAGCTCTGCAGGAGGCTTTTGGCACAGTGTTGAATTTTAGAACTGCTTTCCACCCCAAACGGATGGCCAGACAGAGTGGACCATCCAAACACTAGAGGACATGCTGAGGGCCTACGCCTTGGACTTTGGTGGTAGCTGGGAGGATCATTTACCTCTGATTGAGTTTGCATACAATAACAGTTACCACACTAGTATTGGTATGGCGCCATATGAGGCATTGTATGGCAGACCCTGTAGGACACCCACTTGCTGGAGTGAGGTGGGTGAGAGGCAGTTAGTTGGGCTCGAGATCGTACAACAGTACGAGGGCAAGGTGGATCTGATCAGGAAGAGGTTGTTGTCTGCCCAGAGCTGGCAGAAGAGCCATGCTGATAGGAGGCGGAGACCTCTGGAATTCGAGGTAGGAGACTTCGTTTTCCTGAAGGTGTCACCAACTAAGGGAGTAATGCGGTTCGGTAGGAGAGGCAAGTTGAGCCCTAGATATATCGGACCATATCAGATTACCAAGAGGGTTGGTGAGGTGGCTTATAGACTAGATCTGCCTCCAGAGTTGGCGAGTGTACACAACACCTTCCATGTGTCTTTACTGAGGATGTGTTTGGCCGACGCATCCCAGGTGATACTAGTGTAGCCAGAGGAGCTGCGGGAGGACTAGATTATGGTTAATAATGGAGTTCAGATACTGGATAGGAAAGAGCAAGTCCTCAGGAATAGGGTGATTCCATTGGTGTTAGTTCAGTGGCTGCACCATGGTATAGAGGAGGCTACCTGGGAGCGCGTGGTGGACGTCCAGACACAGTACCCCTACTTGTTTTGTTAGAGTTGAATTTCGACGACGAAAATCTTTTAAGGGGGTAGGATGTGACATCTAGGCCTGATTATCCATTTTTATTTGTAAACCACGTAATTAATTGTAATATTGCTTAAATGGTTTATTAATGGATAATCTGTTGTTTCTTGATTGTGTGAGCTTGTGGTTGGTTGTCTGTGCGCCTGTTTGTGATTTGGGATCAATGTGGAGTCTGGCTTGAGGGTGCACAGTCGTCTCGATTTGCATGTCTGTCTTTTCTTCCTTTCTTTTCCTTCTTTTTCCTTCCTCTCACGAGCCGCACACTATTTTTTCCCTCGTCTCCTTCCCTTCCCCGACCCGTGCCACCAGCAACACCAGTCCGTGCGTCACTGTCTCCTCTAATGCGATGGGCGGCCGACACAACGCAGGTGGAGAAAAGGATAAGTGGAGGCCGTGGCATGTAGAGAGAGGAAGGGGTGACAGAGAGAGGAGGAGAGGGAGAGGATCAGCGCGTAACTGAGGCGGTGGTGAGCCGCTCGTGTGTTCCGCTAGCAGAGGAGGCTTCGCTGGGCCGCGAGGAGGTTCACCGGAGGGCAGGGAGGGTCGTCGGGGGCTGAGCCAAGTACGCGACCCCTTTCCTTTCCTTTGTTCGGTGTTTTGTTAACAGTAGGTTAATTGCAAGAAAATTGTGATAAATGCATGGAAAATCATAGAAAAATATTAGGGATGATGGAAATGAGATAAATGATGGGAATGTGTAGGGATCATGCTAGATCGTGTGAATTTCGTGAGTTTTGGGTAGATATGCCCTAAATGTTTTAAGGTTTAACTCTCAGCATGTTTCCCTTGCGAATTTATATCTCCTTGTATGGTTGATGGAATCATGAATGGATTGTGGGGTTTTGATGTAGACTCGAGGGTCTACATCCTGTGATTTATTTGTAATTTATGGTGTATGTTTGGGGGGTCCGATTGGGACTCCCACTTTGGGTAAATTTCGTCACTAGGAACAGGGTGTGCCTTGTCTGCGAAGAATTCGGTACCCCGAATTCAATTCGGTACCCTACAGATTAAGCCAGATACCTGATATCGGCAGACCAAAAACACTCGGTCGACCGATTCAAGGGATTTCGGTATATCAAAAATGTTCGACATACCGAACCAGGGAATTTCAGTATGCCAAACTGGAGATTCGGTCTGCACTTTTTGCCCTAAGTCTGGTATGCATAAATGTGGTTTTGAATAAAGGATAATGGTATTTTGAGCATGTGTTGATGATGTTTCCCCATGTAATGACATGGAGGAATGTGGGACCCCAATAAATGGATTTGGGGTGTGATTTTGGGTTTGAGACCCTCTAAATAAATGGAAAATGGTTTTGAAATGGAATACTGATAATGTGGTTACCGAGCTCATAGCGGTGTAGGCTGTGCCTGGGTTTTCATACCAAGTTGTTCGGGTCTCCGATGGTGTAGGCTGAGCCTGGGTCGTTGTACCTAGTTGTTTGGGTCACCGAGCTCGTAGCGGTGTAGGCTGAGCCTGGGCTTTTGAGCGTAGTTGTTCGGGTCACCGACGGTGTAGGCTGAGCCTGGGTCATTGGACCTAGTTGTTCGGGTCACCGACTAGGGCGTTAGACAGAGACGTATCCCCGTGCACTTATGAAAATGAAATTGCGGCCGGTTGGCCAGGGTGGTGACATCCCGCACGGAGAATTTCATTGCGGCAATGCAAGAAGGTAAGGGAAGGATGTACTTGCCTACTACTTGTGTGCCTGGTTACCCCTGATCAAGGTAACAATAGTATTGAAAAGTGGAAATGAATAAAGAAAGAGAAATGTGATTTGGTCAGGATTGGACTGATGAAGTGGTCCTAAAAATTTTGAAAAGAAATGATGATGTTTTAACTAGTTGCCAGCCAGTGTTTATGATTTGGTTTTGAGCCCAATGGGGCATTGTGTTTTAGGATGGACTTGGTCAGAAATGTGAATTTGAAAGTGTGTTTTGAGAAGAAATCCCAAATATTTAAAAGGGAAATGTTTTGGAAAATGAATTCCAAAGGTTTTTGAAAGAAATGTAAAGGGATGTTTTGAAAGAAAAAGTGGTTTTGGAATGAATTTCCAAATGTTTTGAGAAAAGAAAAGGAAATGTGACTTTGAAAAAGCATGGATTGGGATTGAATTCCCAAGTGATTGTCAAATAAAGAAAGGATGATTTTCAAAAAGAGAAAACCAAGTTTTGAAAAAATGAGATTTATGGTTTTGCCAAGGTTTTGTGGTTTGTATGTTTTAGGGAACTGGCGACTCCGCTGGGACCCCTAGGCGCGGTTCTCCAACCTACTCCGGTGTGAGGAAACACACGAGGAGATCCGATACGGTCACGGCGAAAATGGTGAATTCAGAGGAAGAAGAGATGACCCAGAAACACCAAAGGGAAGACAAAAAGGATAAGGAAAGGAGTCGCCACCTAGTCTTTTAATGGAAAGATGAGGAAAACCAGTAAAACACAAAAAGGCAGAAAGCAAACAAGATGCAAAGATGCATGTGTGATCCGTGCCTAATGGATAATGCAGGATGAATGCGGGCCAGAGAAAGGGTAAGGATTTTAGTTAAGCATGGGGAAGGGGTTAGGCACCCCCATACGCTCGAGAAAACTCGATCTTTCTAGGTTTCCTACTGTCAATGGTCTACTAAATGTATGCCTTCTTATTCTATATGCTCATGCATGAAGAAAACTGAAAACATGCCAAATCAAGGAGAAGTGAAATCAAAGGAAAAAATTAATCCGAGGGTCAAATGTAGGCATTGTTAATGCCGCTTTATTGTACACCCTTGGGCGATGAGGAAAATCGTGAAAATTGTGAAATACTCGGAAAGCGTCTCGCAAAATAGTGAAAATTGGGATAAATCCGAGAAAATCAAAAAGGGGAAAATAATCCTTGTTTCAGGACCATGTCGGCTTTGTAAGCCTTTAATGTATGCCCTCGGGCGATGGAAAACCAAAACAAGTGGAAACCGCGGAAAGCCGAGGAAAACCCTGAAAATGAGGAGAAGACTAAGCTCGGAATAAAGCTAGAAAAGCGTGCACCGAGCAAGGAAGAAAAGATAGGGAAAAATCGCACGAAAAGAGGTGAAAAGTATTCAAAATGCAAGTGTGAGTGCAAATCTGAAAACTCCAGGGGGTTTTGTGCAAAAAGTCCAAATCCGATGAAAACTGACATACAGAATCCCAAATCATCGAAAATACCTAGGAAAACATATTCCATGCATGTATGAAGAAATCTGGGGTCAACTATGCATCCTTAGTCAAAATGAAGTTGTCTAGGGGCTAAAATGTAATTTACCCACTAATGCATGCAATGTAAATCAATTCAGCATAAAATCAGGGTAAAAATGTAATAAAATGTCTCAGAAATGATCTAGGAAGTTTTAGGGGCAAAATGGTCATTTTACCCCTGAAAACAAGCAATCAGAGCAATTCTGCAAAGCATAGGGGATAAACTACAAAAATCCCAGCAAACAAAGCATCCAGAAGAAATTTAGAAATTCTGGGGGCAAAAATGTAATTTTCACTGAAAGTAAAACATTCTAGAAGGAATCTAGTGAAATCAAAGTGCTAAAATGCAATTAAACCATGAAAACTAGCTTCTGGAATGTTTTAAAACAAAGTTAGGGAGTTTTATGTAATTTTCACAGCAAAATAAGCCTTCTAAAAGTTTTCTGTAAAAGACAGGGGTCTAAATGCAATTTTCGCAGTGAAAACATGCTTCTAGAAAAGTTCCATAGAAGTTTGAGGGCTAACATGCAATTAAACCATGAAAAACAACTATCCAGAGAGTTTTTGAAATATGTAAGGGCTTAAATGCAATTAAACCAGCAAAACAAAGCTTTCAGAAACATTTTTGAAAGTACAAGGGCTTATATGCAATTTTTATTGTAAAAATGAACTGCGAGAATAATTTTGAGAAAGCTTAGGGTCCTCTATGCAATTTTCACTGAAAAAATGAACTTTCAGGAAGTTTTTAAGAAAGTGCAAGGTCCTTTTAGTAAAATGTCTGAAAGAAACTATGTTTCAAAGACTCTAGGGGCTTTTATTAAAGTTTTAAACTCAGAAAACATCCTTGATCTTTCTCTGATCTCTCCAAGTCACCCCAAGAGTCACTCGACTATCCTTGCTGCCTGTATGGCCGACAGAGCTCATGGTTGTCGGCGAGACATAGTGAGGATGGTGGATGATTTGCATTGCATGCATCACCATCCTCATTGCATCCTCATCTCTCCACCTACTCTCCTTGACCTCTAGAAAAATTGAAATGCCTCACTGGAGCCCGTGATCTGAATTCACAATCGTGGACAGCGAAGGAACCCAATCATCGATGAGGGAGGTTGGTAGGAGCATCCACACATTCTTATTTGCATCCAAGTCTCTAGGCATGTTCATCTGCATCCTTACTTGCTTCCCATGCATCCAATCGTGAGTTTCCATTGGTGCGATGACATAGCTTGTAGGAAGTTTTGCAATTCATCTAACGTGTCTTGATAGCATGATTAGGTGGCACAGCTTGTTGGTGCATGTTCCTAGCAAACCTAGTCAGCACAAATCGCTGGAGTGACTCCTAGAATCAGAACAAATTGTCAACTAAGCACCTTGTATCATTCTATTTTGATTTTCCTTCTGGTCTTGCATGATCTCTTCTATTTCTTTGCATCTGCATGCCTTTGCCCATGTTGCATGGTTTTCTTTCCATGTTTTCCAACATTCCGCATCCATCCATAGGGTGATGATGTTTACTATGTCGAGTTCTTTTGACCGATGGTTCAGAATTTGCATAGTGCGACTGAGCACTAGATCACATTGTTTTTCGCTCCATTCATCTTATTCACATCAACATGACATGTAGCATTCATCCATCATAGACTTAGCAAGCATACATGAGCATTTGCATTGACGACATACAAGCGAGCGATTAACCTAGAATGACCGACTTGTCGGGCATATAGGGGTGCCTAACATCTTCCCCATGTGTAACAGGAGTCCTTACCCTTTCTCTGACCCACAATGACCAATGTATTGCACCCATTAGGCATAAATCATGCACACACATTCTTTCACATTCACTTGCACTCATTTACATCTTTTTCTCACTTGTTTTATGCATTTAGATTTCCTCGTCTCTTGAACCCAATAGACTAGGTGGTGACTCCTTTTTTTCCTTATCCTTTTATTCTCTTTTCCATGGTGTTTTTGAGTCGAATATCCTTCCTTAGATTCACCATCATTACTGTGACTTTATCGATTTGCGAGTCCCAATTTCGAATCTGACTCGCGAGTCCTGTCGCTGGCATGGTCATAAGGACTGGTGACTCCACTAGGGATACAAGACTCTGGCTTTTGCTTTGCTTTTCGCTTGCTTGGCTTTTGTCCTCGTTTGCTTTGCTTCGCATTCACTTACTTGTCACCTTATTTACATTACTCCTCCCCTTTAAGTTCCAAGTCTCTTCCTTTTGGTCCTGTTAGGCTAGGTCGAGTCGTTTTGCCCTTCACCTTCCTTCCCTCCGGTGATGGGTTCTCCATCGCCGGCGAAGGCATTGGCTTCGGGTGAGGCCTCGTGGGCCTCTCCTGCCTCACCTCCTTCTCCCTAAGTTCTATCACACAAGGGAGGAGCCTTAGGCCTCCTATGCCTGAGAATCATCGTGCCGCTACCTTGCAATTGCCGAATGATGCCTTCAAAACACCGAAACCCTCCAAGCACTGCCGTAACCACTGTGCACTTCCCCGATGATCCTTAGGCCCCCAACGAACTTTGGAGAGCCTTCGTCTTGCCTCCTAGATTGCCACAACGACCCTACGACCCACCATCACCACCACCATCGACAGGGAGACGGGGAGGATGACTCCCTCACTCATGAAGTCGCCTGATGCCTCGGGAATGTTAACCGCATCACCTTGGAGCTTCTCCGATCCTTGCCATGCTGTCCCAGCCACAGTGCCGCGTCCAACCGTCTCGCTTTCGTCTTCTCCGACGTTGACGACTCATCGCCTGAGCTAGGGGTGGGGAGGGCATCCCAAGCTTCCCTAGCCGTGTCCAACCCGCCAGAGATCTTCGTCAGGCCTCTTTACAGCTTCTTGGACTGTCATTGGAGCCTTCCCGTTGCCGTGCCACCGCCAAGGCCTCACCTGGGTCCTCGCCAGCAACTGGAGCGCCGATGAACTTCGAAGAGGAGGGATTTAGATTAGGTCTATTAGTTTTAGGTTTCTGCATTTAGGTCCTCCCTCTATTACTTTTAAGTCCCTTTTTTATGTTTAAGCCCCTGTAGTTTAAATAACTTTTTGTTTCTTTTATTTTTCCTATGAATATTGCGTGTAGCTCCTTACATATTTTAATTTCCTATCTTTATTGCATTCATGCATGTTTTATCACATTGAGGTCCCTGAGATCATGATTTCTTTGCATTTAGGTCCTGAGTTTTTGCAATAAGCCCCCAAAGTTTTTAAAAATGAGTTCTTCTTGGAAAATTTGCATATTGACCCTAAGAAATCGCATAATTGCATTGATCAACATGAAAGATCAGTTTTTATTGCATCTAAGCCATGTAAATTTGCATGCAGCCCCTTGGGTTATTAACAAATAATCCCTAAACATAAACAATTTGCATCTAGAAACTTAGATTAATTTTAAATCCATCATTTAGGATTTTAAATGTCTTCTCACATATTTTTGATATTTTTCACTTATTGCATTCGATATCCTGCATTTAATCAGAGATTCCCTTTAAAATCATGTTTGCATTGTAAATTGATCTTTAGTTTCATAACTTAAGCCCATTTGCACTTATGAGTGAATTTTACACTTTAGACCCTAAATTTTCAAGAGACTACCAAGGTGCAATGTTCACACATCTCAGTGCCACATTGTCATTCGATTCATCATTTGCACACTAGGACAGAGGTCATTGAATATGTTTTAATCATGATTTTCGCTTTTTTCGCGAATTTTGTATTTTAGCCTTTGCATTTGTCTTTTATTGTGTTTACATCATTTTGTTGTTTTTCCTCTTCATGTTCTCTTTCCAGTGACATTTTCAAGACATTTTGCATACATTTTGACATATATCAGACCATGCATCATCCCCACACATGCATTTATCATATGTGACCATTAAAATGACCAAATTGCCCCTGTGGCACTAGTTCATGCACCTGCATGTTAGTTTTTGCATTCAGTCTCGCATAATTCATGTTCGAGTCATTCCTTAGCACTTTTTACATACTTAGGTACACATTCATGCATTTTATATAGCTTTTTGCTACATTTGCGTATCAGTCCATCCCTTTTCAGTAAGCCTACATCTCATGTGTTTTTTGTGTGGATTTTTCTTCACTTTATTTTCGGAGTCCCTTATTCGACATTCGATTTGATTTTCTTTACTCCTACATTTCAAACTTTCTCGATTTGATTTGAATTTCATCGCCCAAGGGCATACACGAACTGATCGAAAGGCCCACATTGGCCCGTTTGTGGATTATTTCTCCTTTTTGATTTTCACGACTTTTTCATGATTCCGAGGACCTGGGTTGACTCCACTTTTTATCTTTTTGACATCAGTATGATTTTTTGAACCATTCCTTACAAAAACATCGTCATTTCCTGTGATTTTCTTTACACGTCACCATTTGTCTGTTTTATGTGGATTTCTTTGCAATTTTTCCATTTGGATTTCCATGGTGTTTATTGTACTTCTAATGATTTGGGTCTGTTGTGTTTTTGATCTCCTTGACGCTGGTGTGATTTTCTGAATCATTCTTTACAAAAACATCGTCATTTTATGCGAATTTCTTCACATGTCACAGTCTATCGGTTTTTATGCGGACTTCTTTGTAGTTTCCCATCTTGATTTCCGCGATGCTTTCTTTTGATTTTGATGACCTGAGTCGGTTGCATTTTTCACATTCTTGAGACCTGTATGATTTTTCGAGCCATTCTCGCCCAAAACCTTGTCATTTCATGTGATTTTCTTTGTCATGTCATTTTTCATGATTGCGACATTTTATGTGGATTTCTTTGCCGTTTTCACATACTGTGACCATGCCAGTGGAACCCCTGGGCGCGGTTCACCAAACCTTACTCCGGTGTGCGGGAACACACTGGGAGGTCCGATACAGTCACAGCGAAAATCCCCAGCGGAGTCGCCAGTTCCTGTGACCATGCCGGTGGAGCTCCTGGGCACGGTTTACCAAACATTACTCCGGTGTGCGGGAACACACTGGGAGGTTCGATACAGTCACGGCGAAAATTCCCAGCGGAGTCGCCAGTTCTTGTGACCATTCAGGTGGAACCCCTGGGCGCGGTTCACCAAACCTTACTCCGGTGTGCGGAAACACACTGGGAGGTCTTATATAGTCACGGCGAAAATGGTGAATCCGGAGGAAGAGACAAGACTCGGAAACACCAAAGGGAAAACAAAAAGGATAAGGAAAGGAGTCACCACCTAGTCTTTTAATGGAAAGACGAGGAAAACCAAGAAAACACCAAAAAAG
>JAMKQA010044115.1:0-10007 GCA_024699735.1 Posidonia australis | reverse complement strand
TAGGACCCAAAGGCGAAAGAAAAACAATGCCTTGATCCTATCCGTCCGGATAGGACCCAAAGGAGAAAGAAAAACAATGCCTTGATCCCATCCGTCCGAATAGGACCCAAAGGCGAAAGAAAAACAATGCCTTGATCCCATCCGTCCGGATAGGACCCAAAGGCGAAAGAAAAACAATGCCTTGATCCTATCCGTCCGGATAGGACCCAAAGGAGAAAGAAAAACAATGCCTTGATCCCATCCGTCCGAATAGGACCCAAAGGCGAAAGAAAAACAATGCCTTGATCCCATCCGTCCGGATAGGACCCAAAGGCGAAAGAAAAACAATGCCTTGATCCTATCCGTCCGGATAGGACCCAAAGGAGAAAGAAAAACAATGCCTTGATCCCATCCGTCCGAATAGGACCCAAAGGCGAAAGAAAAACAATGCCTTGATCCCATCCGTCCGGATAGGACCCAAAGGCGAAAGAAAAACAATGCCTTGATCCTATCCGTCCGGATAGGACCCAAAGGAGAAAGAAAAACAATGCCTTGATCCCATCCGTCCGGATAGGACCCGAAGGCGAAAGAAAAACAATGCCTTGATCCCATCTGTCCGGATAGGACCCAAAGGCGAAAGAAAAACAATGCCTTGATCCCATCCGTTCGAATAGGATACGAAGGCGAAAGAAAAAGTGCGTCGACCCCATCTGTCCGGATAGGACTCGAAGGCGGAAGAAAAAGTGCCTTGATCCCATCCATCTGGATAGGACTCCAATCCCATCCGTCTGGGTAAGACCGCAAAGGCGAGGAAAATAGTGCCCTATCTGGCATGGTAGTTGTGAAAACTCCACCCGTCCAAAGTGTGGCAAAACGAGATACTCGACTATTATCTGGGTGACCCCAGTGCCAAGTCGACAGGCAGAGGAGAGCAGAGTCTTGCACTAGACATGCACATGTTGTCAGATTGGCAATGTCCATTCCGTATCAACCACGATCAATCAAACAGACTGGCCAAAAATGTACTGTTATATTTTATTATCAAAGTCAAAGGAGTGTTTACATGTACTGCAATTTGCAGGAAACAATGTAACATGATGCGAACTTCAAGATCCCTCTTCCTCTCTG
The DNA here is from genome assembly GCA_024699735.1 of Posidonia australis. Taxonomy (NCBI): domain Eukaryota; kingdom Viridiplantae; phylum Streptophyta; class Magnoliopsida; order Alismatales; family Posidoniaceae; genus Posidonia; species Posidonia australis. The sequence goes on along the minus strand of JAMKQA010044115.1, from coordinate 8,900 downwards.
GGTCTCTTAGAGCCCGAGGCTTTGGTAAAGAGCATCCAGCTCGGGGTGGCACTACAGATTGGCCTGGTTTCCTCGACTTCGGCCTCGTAATCTGCTGTGCAATTCTTCCCTTGTATGGTTGTGAGATCTTTTGATTGTACAGAGCAACTGAGCAGGTGAGATAGCTCCCTAGTCAGAGTGTAGGAGCTCAGGGGGTATTCTCTGAATCGTGCTGGCATCTGCCCCTAAGCGAGAGAATCCTGCTGGTAACCGAACTGCCGCATCACACGGATTGGGTGGTACTCCACTCCACCAGTCATCCCCGGCAGGATGATAAGCCACATGTCTGTTGTATTGAAGAACGCTTCAAAGTTGCAAGAAGTTGATGGAATAATGCGCCATGTGATTTTCTGTTCTGTCAGGCTTGTACTGAGGTGAGCATGCGCGCGTGGCCACTTTGGTAGTAGGACTCAAAGGCGGCTCGCTGTGGGTGCAAGACTGCTACACCCAAATGTGCAGCCATCCATACTTGCACGAAAGCTCCACAGCCGTAAAAGTGTCGGCAACGCCGCAACGATCGGTCCAGTGCCCGGTAAGTTTCTACTAGGATGACTGGAGCCAGATCTATCTTTTGGGTGACAACTGCCAAGGCAATCTCAGCAACTACAATGTTCACCACCATCCGGTCGTGGCTGAAGATCAACTCTCCTAGGAAGCGGACAACAAAGCCTTTCAACCACATCTCGTCGCCTAGAGAGGCACGCACTTCGACCACCTTGTCGAAGTAAGCTAACTTGAGCATGGGAGAGAATCCGTTCGAACAAATGAGCTGGCGACCACACTCACTGGTCGATAGGCCAGTTAGCCTACTCAACACTAAAGAATAACTGTCTCGCCGCATGAACACTGTGGGTTCCAGGAACTTATGTAGGCAACAAATTCTGTGTACCTCTTCTAGGGTAGGGGTCAATTCGATTCTCCCAAAACGGAAAACATGATGATCCGGCTTCTAGAATCGGGCGAGTGCACACAGAAAGTATCAGGAGACCTCCATCTTCGTGATGCCCGGAAGCTTTGTAGAGATTCCCCAAATCAGCAGCCTATGACGGTCACTTTCGGTTAACTATTTAATCCAGGCTTGAAGAACATCTGAGCATTGTGTGGGCACAACTATTGTGGGGTACCCCATGATCTGTAAGGCACCTCGGCTTTCCTGGCTCGAGACTCTTCTGAAGGGGTAGACGATCTCCTGTAAACATTTCAAAACATCATTCTTCAGCTACAGATTTCCATTTTGTTTGTTTGACAACATTTAGCAGAATCAACGCAAGTAGATAAAAGCTGAAAAAGTAACGGAGGGATTGATCCAAAACTGAAGACTGTAGCTAAAGGAGCTGAAAAGACCAAATCTTGTGCACAACCCTAAGACAAAGTCCTGGTTACCAACTGGTTTAAACCAAGCCCAAGGTGATGAGACAAGAGCAGTGAACTCTAGAGAACTGAGATTGTTTGACTGCATCTTTCGACCGAGCACTGAGGATCTTCGACTTGTAGAGCAGCTAACATGCCCCTGGTCGAGCAATTGGCTCAAAGTGTATGACCATAGGACAGCTGACATGCCCCTGGTCGAGACAGATGACTCGTAACCAATCAGAGCAGCTTACATGCCCCTGGTCAAGTACTGTCTCAGTGTTGGCCAACCATAGGATAGCTGACATGCCCCTAGTTGACATAAATGGTCCCAAATCAACCAGAGCAGCTTACATGCCCCTGGTTTAGGTGATGTCCTCTTGATTCTCTTGTATTGAAAGCTGTTGTCACATTCAAAACAAGAGAGCCAAGTGGCACTCTGCGACGTTTGTTAAGATGTTTGTGTGCAGGAAGAAATGTATGAGTGTCAAATGATTTGCTGGATCTTATTTATGCCCTCAGCATTGGGATGCCAATTGCCAAGTACAAGGGAATAGCAACACCAGGCCTCACAAGACTCTATCCAAGCCTCTAGTTCTTCGGGTGGCTCTCTGGAAACGAGTCACTTGTTTCGGACTCCATTCCAAACCCCACTAAACCACACCCCTACTTTTTATTTCATTTATTCTTTATTCTTTCTCCCTCATAGGCATGTTGGCTCACCCTATCCCTGATTTGGAGGTAATAGGTACCTGGTCTATGGTGGGGAACTGCTGCTTGTTTAAAGGGTTGGCTACGCCCTTTTAGACATTTCTCCCAGGTATTCACTCTGACTCCTCTCCAAGATAAACTTGAGGGACAGAGTTACCCGACATGCCTCTCTCTTTAAGGCGGACTTTTATCTGCGACTTCTGTCCTCTTATTATTTTTTTTATGCCCTTTCACAGTTTATTTTTTTATATTTCTCATGCTCTCATTCTCACCCCTAACATTTTGTCTCCCTCTAGGAGGTGTAGGGTCCCTGAGGAGCTTGGATATTTCACCCAATTCATAATGAAAGGTGGCTCCCTCACTCTCTAGGTTCTTGAATAGTATCTACCTAAGGAGGTGCTACACATTCTCAACATTAGCTGGCTTATCCCGCCTATCATCATAGGGCTAAGATCCATATATGCGTTGATGCAAGAGAACTATGCCCTGCATATGCATATTCTGCATGAGAATTAGTGTGTGGTGATGCAGAGCTACATGAATGTAGGAACAGCATGAATGCATGCATGGAGGAAAGTGTTGGTGTCGCAAAGTGAGGACACACTGTTCATGATCACTGATAGTAATTTTTCAAGTAGCAAGAGTTAACTGGCTCCGATTGCTCGATGCAATCCATGTCCTCAAGGATGACAGCCTCTGATGGTGTTTCAAAATGATCACTGTATCCCTAGTTTTCTTGTATGCATCCTTGATGATTCCTGGCTCTACTGTCTTCGATCCTGCATCTAATTGCTCTTCTTCGGATACCCAAAAGTTCTGATTACCATGCTGTCTTTGCACAGCATGTACAACAGGTGGGCAGCTGTCCTCTATTTGACTGATGTGAGTGCTACTGCCCGGGTTCCCTCTTGAGCCTAACTCAGGATCTTCTTCTTTTGGACCCCACTGCTCAAGTGGGGCCAGGTCTGATAGTACCACCTAGACCCGCCTCTTGGTTGATAGGAGATAAACTCCTCTGGTCTAGCGCTCAAAGACTTGTTCTCTTCAAGGGTCAGGATTGCAGACTGACCCGGTGTTGCTGCTGATTCTCCCTTGTCCTCTGTCATTGTTGCTTTCCCTTTCATGTGCATCTTCAGCCAACATTGATAACTGCTTTTGAAATAGAACCTCTAAGTCGCTGAGCATATTGTCCACCTGGGCTACCACAGCATCTCCTTCCTCTTCGTCGGAAGGGGAATCCACATAGTAAGCGCTGGTAGTCTTCAACACCTCGGGCTCTGATTCAAGTTGCTTCGGCTGTAACCTCCTCATTGCTGTTGTTGCTGACTCTACCCTTGCTGCATCCCAAACTACAACCAGATTAGTAGACAGACCTTCTGCTGACTCTAGAGGCGACAATGTTAGCATGGCTCTCCCTGGGGACTCGGATGATGTTGAATCCCCTCTGTAGTCCCTAATTTCCTCCTCTGAATAATAATCCTCCACGAACACCCATTTTGGCATAATGGCCGGCTCACTTGGTTCAAATTCTGCAAACATGAAACTCTGATTCAGATCCAGCAGTCCCGCACAGACAAAATTGCTTAAATCTCGAGGAATGACAAGCTTTTGGAAATTACGGTGCCTTGCACATCTGTCCAGCAGTCCCGCACTCTGATTGGTATCCCAATCCTTCCAACTCGCGTCTTCTTTCCACGATGTTTGGTTCCGCGATTCCTTGGCCATTCCGCCCGAGAGGTGCCCCTTTCTCATACCCCCATCTTTGGCATAGATTCTCGACCATCAAGAATGGATTGCCGAAAGCGGCCAAATGACTGGCACGCTCGAGAATTGGAATAAAATTGACCGATTCAAAACGATCGACACAGTAAAGTACATCAAAGGGTCTAGAATCAAAGCGGACAGTAAGGGGTGAAACTGAAGAGACCGCCTCAACCTTCTCCTTTTCGAGGTTTTCTGCCATTACAACAACGATGTCATTGTTCCAACGGAATTTGATCATGCCATGGAGGGTTGAGGGGATGACCTGATGCTTGTGGAGCCATGGGCGTCCAAGCAGGAGATTGAAGGATGGTTCGAAGTCAACAACATAAAACTCAACCTTGAAACGGGCAGGGCCAATGATCAAGAGAATGGTCAGAATCCCTAATACATCATGGTGCGTGTTATCGAAGGCCGTCATTCCCTTCACTGCTGGAGTAATGTCCTTCAATTTGAAGCCCACCTGACTTGCAGTCCGCAAGGGGCAGAGGTTCAAACCGACACCATTATCAACCAGTGTAAGAGGAATGCGGAAATTCTGATACTGCACTGCAATGAATAGGGGCTGATTGTGATTTGTCCCTACCAGAGGAAGCTCTGAACTCGAGAAAGAAATGACCTCTAGCGCGGCTATCATTCCCACCATGTTTTCCAAGGCTGAGGATTGTATTGTTGAGGGAACATGGGCAGCCTGGAAGACTCGGAGAAATGCTTCTCTATGTTCAACCGAGGTGTGGATAAGGTCCCAGATAGAAATGTCTGCCTTAATTTTCTTCAGCAGGGCGATAATGTCGGCTACTGGTGCATCAGTTCTGGTGGTAGGGTTAGCTTTGGTGGTAGTTTCCTCAGGGATTGGACCAAGAATGTTGGCTCTAACTTGAGTAGATGAGGCCACAGACTAACTGGTTTTGTTTGTTGGGTTTGGGGCCTTATACACCCTTCCTGACCGCGTTACCTCTGCGCACATTTTGGCAGTGTAACTGTAGGGCATGTGGTGGGTGTCCTGTGTCAGGTTGATGAGCACAGGAGGACGGGCCCTTAACTCTATAGGGGTTGACGCTGGCAGAGTGGGTTCTGGTACTTAATGGGCCGGGTTATGCCTCGGTCTGGCTAACAGGCTGATCACTGGTGGGGCAGATTGCATGGTGGGTCGAGTAGCTGCGCGCCTCGGTCGAGCAGTCAACTGAATCATGCTAACAGCAGAATTGACAGTATCAAGGAAAGATTGACTCAACAGATAAGAAGGGGATTCAGAAACATCATGGATGAGGTGAGAAGGATCAAAAGGTTTGACCTCACCCGAAGAAAGGGAATGCACTCCCGAAGTTCCCGGTGCATGCTCAGGCAGTAATTGGTTGACTATGTTGCCTGATGTGGATGCAGATGCGTGGGATGCTCTTACAACGGGCCTAGGCTCTGCCTCTTGTGTGTTGAGGATGATAACCTTGCGGTAAACCAAGTCCTGAATAGCGTTTCGGAGTGTGTAGCAATTGTCCGTAGAATGTCCGACGGTTCTATGGAAATTGCAAAATAAATCCGCCTTGAACCATAAGGAAGTGGATTCGGTAGAGGGCGGATTGCTGGAAATCTCAGCAGTGACACTACTTTGGGCAAAATGACACTCAAAGGCTTAACCAGAGGAGTGTAGTCCCTCTCAGAGCGTGGTGGTCGCTTGGATCCCGAGTAGTGCCCTTGCCTTGCCGGTGTTGGCTGGTAGACCGGTTCAGCGGTGGTTGTGATCTGTGAGGTGCGTGGAGCCCTAGGTGTAGGTGCATAAATGACCTGATTTCGAGCTGGAGGGTTCACCACATTTGCTGGCATAGCAGGAGCTCCTACATAAGCTACAACATTCCTAGTGGACTCCTTCTTCCGGCCGAATCCAGTGTTAGATCCATTGTTGCCATTGTTATTGTTACTGGATCCGCCGGTAGCCATCGTCTGCTTGGCGAATGCTGCAAGCGCAGGGAAACTTCCGCTATTGAGTGAACCTTCTACGCGGATGCCAGCTTTAATCAGGGTCGAGAAAGTGGAGATGGGCTGAATGCTCAACAGAGCCCCGGTGGCTGGTTGCGCTCCTCGAATAATGAACTCAATAGACTCCTCGTCAGAGGGTCTATCGCGTACCTGTGAAGCGAGGGCTCGCCAGCGCCCGACATACTCCCCGAATGGCTCGTGGGGCTTCTGCTTGGCTGCAACTAGGTCTTGGCGCTTTGGGACCATGTCGAGATTAAAGGAGTACTGCTCTAGAAAAGCTTGACTCAGATCATTCCAAGTCCTGATGGTAGTCATATCCAGCGATGTGAACCATTTCAGAGTTGGACCGGTGAGACTTTTCTGGAAAAGGCAAATAAGGAGCCTCTCGTCAGCCTGGAGCTGAGCGAGATCGCCACAGTACGCCCTAAGATGCGAAATCGGGCAGCCTTTCCTGGTGTACTTCTCAAATTCCGAGATATAGAAGTTCAGGGTGAGTATCGCCTCTGGAAAGTAGCAGAGGTCCCGGAATGAGAAAGACTAGCGGTACCCGCCCTGCACTTGTTGGAGTTTCTCTCCAGGTCGTTCATCCTAGCACAAAGTGCATTAGGCATTGTTGCTGACATCGAGTGTGCAATTGGGGCGGGTCCTGCGTACGCTGTGTCTATGGCACCCATGTGCTCCTCCAGATCTACCATCTCACCACCTAGTGTTGTGGCGTGATGACTAGCGTACCCGTGTGTGTGTGCCAATGGTGGAGTGTATGCTAATGCCTACACCTGATGCAAAGGTATTGCAATGTTATGCTGTATAGTGCATTTAGTTGTGTGTGGGAACAACAGCTGCTGAACCGGTATGATCGGGTTCGTAGGCCGATGTACTCCTGCAAGCCTAAGAGGCTAACCACCAGTTGTCGGAGGAAGATGCTATGCATGCTGTGGTTATGATGCTATTGGTAGAGTGGCTAAGCCCGTCGTCGAAACAGTAGGAAGCGGTGGCGACAACTGCAGTGGTAGAGTGACTGGTGCTGCATGAATGGCTTGAGCAGGCAGAACAGGATCCTCAGGAACAAGACAGACAGGCGTGGTTAGGGTTGGATCCAAGGAAAAGGCCATGTTTTGCAGCCTCTGAGCAAGGGCCAGAAACTACTGAGACTGGATGGTGGTGGAACCATCAGTAGCAGTACCGAGGGTCAAAACAGCAAGTGCAGGGATGTCAGAGGGGGCTAGAAGTTCAAGGATGCAAGCTGGATCCTATTGAAGAGACAATCGCAGTGAATTGAGCATCAAGAGAATGAGGGTCAATAGCAGGACAGGGCACGGTCAGATCAGACACCCTGGAAGTTGTTACAATGACTGCCTCCGTTATGGGCTCCAGAACAGTGAGAGTCTGCCAGTGTCCTAAAATCGGAAGGCGAGGAGCTCTAGGTGCCGGGAAGAAGCCGCCATGGAGTGATGAAGGAACAAGTGATGACAAGGCAAAAGAGGGAGGAGAGGCAGAAACAGGAATCCCCTCCAAAGCAGCTGATGCAGAGATCTCAGAAGCTCGCTAGGCCATGATGGACCGCGAATGGGTGAGGACAGGGCTGCGATTGCAAATAAAAGGATGACGCCTACAAGGAGCTATCGTCGGAATCGACAAATAGCTCGGGAAGAGACAGTCGAGAACAATACCTCAACAATATGGAAAGGAACTCTTAGGCTCAGACCTAGGAACTCGCAAAAAATTCAATTCCTGACAAAAAAAAAAGAGGGAAGGAAACCCTAAGTGTCAGTGACAAGAGAAGGAAAGAAAAGAATAAGACAACAAAAGAAGACAACAAGTTAGCTATGCAGTTGTTTGTTAAGGTGGCATGAAAGGCACACATGCACATGAATGCGACTAACAAGCTCTCTCTCACCATGCATGTCCCACATGGGGCTGACCATATGGGACACACTCATGGGTTCTAGGTTTCGACTCCGGTCAGAAAGTAAGGTCCCCGTTCTAAATCCTGGCCAAAGCTCAGGTAGTGAACGAGTGGTGCATTGGTAGCCTCGTCTCTTGCAGTAGCAAGGAGTTGTACCCTCTACTAGCACCGACACGACCCCGGACATGGGGGGACGAACTAGCAACATGCTTTATGCCAAAGCTATAGAACGGGCTGCCAGAATTGTCCTTCGCAAACTGTGGGTAGACTGAGAGGAGAAGATGCATGCCCTACATGATCAAACATGCGATATGCTTTGGTGTCTTTTACTTGCATTTTGTTAAACCAGAGGGGATTGTGAGTATTTGTCTCTAGTTAGTTCCTTATTAATTGTTCAACTGAGTTTGTGTATTATAACCAGAGGGATTTGTGAGCATTTGTCTCTAGTTACGGCTTATTTAATTGTTCGTCTGAATTTGTGTGTTTTATTTTAACCAGATAGGAAGGCAAACCAGTCTCTACTCTCCTAACCATGGCAAATCCGAAAAGAAGGGAAAAACACACAATTATGGCATCCAAAAAAAAAAATCAAACAAAAGGCGTAAACATGGCATGTGCTTGTGTTGTGCTCAAGTAAGTGAATAAAAGCAAGCATCGACAAACAAAGCATGAATCAGATCATGTGCATGTGCAGTGGCATAGCAATAGTGTAAAGAAAGCGAAAAAAAGGCATGTTCAGTCAAATATATTCAAGTAACAAAACAAGCAAGCAAGCAAAATGCAAACAAACCAAAGACAAGTAGGGAAACCAGAACGAAAGCTAGAATATGGTTATCCTCAGCGGAGTCGCCAGTTCCTGTGACCATGTCGGTGGAACCCTTGCGCGGCTCTCCTACTACTCAGTGTGCGGAAACACACGAGGAGATCCGATACGGTCACGGCAAAGATGGTGAATTCGGAAGAAGAGATAAGACCCGGAAACACCAAAAGGAAGACAAAAAGGATAACGAAAGGAGTCTCCACTTAGTCTTTTAATGGAAAGACGAGGAAAACCAAAACAAACACAAGAAAATCATGAAACAAAACAAAATGCAGAATGCATGTGTGATCCGTGCCTAATGGATAATGCAAGATGAATGCGGGCCAGAGAAAGGGTAAG
>JAMKQA010044114.1:0-12243 GCA_024699735.1 Posidonia australis | reverse complement strand
TGGCACAGTGTTGAATTTTAGCACTGCTTTCCACCCCTAGACGGATGGCCAGACAGAGAGGACCATCCAGACACTAGAGGACATGCTGAGGGCCTGCGTCTTGGACTTTGGTGGTAGCTAGGAGGATCATTTACCTCTGATTGAGTTTGCATATAATAACAGTTACCACGCCAGTATTGGTATGGCACCATATGAGGCATTGTATGGCAGACCCTGTAGGACACCCACTAACTGGAGTGAGGTGGGTGAGAGATAGTTAGTTGGGTCCGAGATCGTACAGCAGTACGAGGGCAAGGTGGATTTGATCAGGAAGAGGTTGTTGTCTGCCCAGAGTCGGTAGAAGAGCTATGCTGATAGGAGGCAGAGACCTCTGGAATTTGAGGTAGGAGAACAAATCATCAGACGCTAGACCAGAGGAGTTCATCTCCTATCAGCCGGGAGGCGGGTCTAGGTGGCATTACCAGACTTGGCCCCACTTGAGCAATGGGGTCCAAAAAAAAAGATCCTTAGTTAGGCTTAAGAGAGAACCCGGGCAACAGCATTCACATCAGTCAAATAGAGGACAGCTGCCCACCTATTGTACATGCTGTGCAAAGACAGCATGGTAATCAGAACTCTTGCATATTCGAAGAAGAGCAATCAGATGTAGGTTTGGAGACAGTAGAATCAGAGGTCATTAGAGGTGCCTACAGCAAAACCAGAGTTACAACAACCATACTGAAGCACCATTGAGGGCAGAACGCAAAACAATTATGTACCTTCGAGAACACGGTTCCATCATGCCAACAGGAAGTCCTTCCGGAGCTTATTGCGTACGGAGAAGAGGATGATGCAGAGGTAGAAGAGGAATGTCACGACGTACCAGAATTCCAACCTTATGATGATGATCCCGAAGGCCCGAACCTGCATGTGGAAGAAGAAACAGAGACCGTGAACATCGGCACTGAGGAGGATGTCAAAGAAGTATGCATAAGTGCCAAATTAACCACACAAGCCAGAGCAGAACTTGTCGAGCTTCTTTGAGAATATGCAGACATCTTTGCCTGGAGTTATGATGACATGGTCGGGCTGGACGTCGAGGTAGTGGTTCATACTCTGCTGCTTAAGCCTGATGTCAAGCCTGTCAAGCAGAAATTACGCAGATGGCGACCACAGTGGCTCTTGAAACTGAAAGAAGAAATAATGGCGCAACACAAAATCAGTTTTCTAAAGGTCATTCTTTATCCGGAATGGTTAGCAAATGTGGCCCCGGTGCCGAAGAAAGATGGTCGGGTCAGAATGTGCATAGATTACAGAGACATAAACAAGGCTAGCCCAAAGGATGACTTTCCGCTCCCACATATCGATGTGTTGGTGGATAACGCTGCAGGACACAAAATGTTGTCATTCATGGATGGGTTCTCTGGATACAATCAGATCCGGATGGCATAGGAAGATATGGAGAAAACATCCTTTATCACCCCATGGGGAGTGTTTTGCTACAGAGTCATGCCTTTTGGGCTCAAGAACGCCAGGGCCACATATAAGAGGGCGATGACAGCCTTATTTCATGATCTCATGCACCAGGACATCGAGGTCTATGTGGGCAACATGATTGCTAAGTCAAAGGAGCCCGAAGATCATATCGCATGTTTGAGGAAGCTTTTCAACCGCTTGCGGAAGTACAAGCTGCGATTGAATCCCAATAAATGCGTATTCGTTGTGTCATCTGGTAAATTGTTGGGATACATAGTCAGTCAAAGGGGAATCGAGGTAGATCCAAACAAAGCCAAAGCCATCATTGAGATGCCTCCCCCTACTACAGAGAAAGAGGTTCGAGGTTTGCTAGGGCGGTTGCAGTATATTAGCCGATTCATTGCCCAGTTAACACTGATTTGCGAACCAATCTTCAAACTCCTGAGGAAAAATGCATAGATCCGCTGGAGCGAGAATGCCAAGAAGCACTTGATAAGAACAAGAAACTCTTGGCAAGGCCACCAGTTCTAGTTCCTCTGACATCGGGGCGCCCTTTACTCCTCTATCTGTCAGTCACGCAGCATTCTATGGGAGCAGTCTTGGGACAGCATGATGAGACAGGCCGTAAAGAGAGGGCCATTTATTATCTGAGCAAAAAGTTCAATGATTGCGAAGTTAAATACACCGTGATCGAGAAGGCATGCTTATCCCTCGTTTGGGCCACACAGCATCTAAGGCACTACATGATGGCATATCCGGTTTTATTATTGTGCCGACATGACCCTATGAAGTACCTGTTTCAGAAGCTAGCCCTGGTAGGCAGATGCGTCAAGTGGCAGGTGCTCTTATCACAGTTCGACATCACATTTGTCACTAAGAAATCGATGAAGGGACAGGCCGCGGCTGATCACTTGGCGGATTTACCGTTGCCAGAATACCAGCCCTTGCAGACTAAGTTCCCTGACAAAGACATATTGTTCGCCATGGAGGAAGAAGAGCCAGAAACTCCGCGAGTTAAAGATCAGTGGCAGTTGATGGCGCAGTTAACAGGAAAGGCATGGGTATCGGTGTAGTACTGGAAGCTCCGCATGGACAGATGATCCCACTTGCTCAGAAGTTAACCTTTGTGTGCACCAACAATGTGGCAGAGTACGAGGCATGTATCCTTGGTCTGCGAGCAGCACTAGAGCATGGTGCACAGAGATTACATGTGAACGGGGATGCCATGTTGGTTATCTCTCAAGTTAATGGCAATTGGAGGACCAAAGACTTGAAGTTAGTTCCATATCACAATCATCTTTTGAAGCTGATGGCCAAATTTGAAGAGATACGCTTTTCCTTCATGAATAGAGCCAAGAACGCCTATGCAGATGCACTGGCCACACTTGCATCCTGGTTGTCTATACCAGAAGATGATACAGTGAAAGTGTCAGTAACCTGCATAGATCGGCCGGCACACTGCATGAGCATAGAAGAAGTAGACTCCCCAACAGAGCTTCCTTTGTATCACGACATCAGAGCTTACCTAGAAACTAGAAATCATCATCAAGATGCAACAGCGGCAGACAGAAAGACCATGATTTGACTAGCCTCAAAGTATGTGCTCGGAGCAGGACACTTGTACAGGAGATCCTACAATCAGATGCTTCTGCGCTGTCTTAATAAAAGAGAGGCTGATACAGTAATGTTACAAGTGCATGCTAGGACATGCGGGCCTCACATGAATGGAGTATTGCTGGCCAAGAAAATAATGTTACAAAGTTATTTCTGGTCAACCATGGAGACAGACTGCTGTCAGTTTGTGCGGAGATGCCATAACTGTCAAGTCCATGGCAACTTTATCCATGCACCTCCACAGCAGCTCCACAACATGTCGTCACCCTGGCGTTTCTCCACGTGGGGAATAGACGTCATCGGAGCTATCCATCCAGCAACCTCCAATGGACACAAATACATCTTAGTGGCCATTGATTACTTTACAAAATAGGTGGAGGCAGCCTCCTATAAGATAGTTACAGCTGCCATGACAGAGAAGTTCATCCGGAACAACATTATCACCCAGTACGGGGTCCCGCACTCTATCATTTCAGATAATGGGACAAATTTCACAGCCAGAAAGGTTGAGGACTTCCTGCAGGAGTTCCATATTAGGCATCATAGGTCTTCCCTGTACCGCCCTCAGATGAACGGTGCAGTGGAATCCGCCAATAAGAATTTAACCAAGATTCTTAAAAAGATGGCAGAAACACATAAGGACTGGCATGACAAGCTCCCATATGCTCTATGGGCTTATAGAACATCAGTCTGGACCTCGATAGGAGTGACTCCATATTCTCTTGTATACGGTATGGAAGCAGTCCTACCAATAGAAGTGGTGATACTATCGCTCAGGGTTCTGAAAGAAGCAAAGCTGGAAGAGGCAGAGTGGATTGAAGGCCGCCTCGCTCTGTTGAACTTGATAAATGAACATCGACTACAAGCCATGCATCACGCACAGTGCTATCAAAAGCGCATGGCCAAATCCTATCAGAAGAAGGTCCAACCAAGAAACTTTTTGCCAGGAGACCTGGTCTTGAGAGCGATACACCTCCCTGATGGTCGTGGCAAATTCAGACCCAATTGGCGAGGACCTTTTGTGGTCAAGCAAGTCTACTCCGGAGGAGCTGTCATCTTAGAGGACATGGACTGCATTGAATAGTTGGAGCCAGTTAACTCATACTACTTGAAAAAGTACTATCAATGAGCATAAACAGTGTGTCCTCACTCTGCGACACCAACACTTTCTTCCATGCATGCATTCATGCTCTTCCTACATTCATGTAGCTCTGCATCACCACACACTAATTCTCATGCAGAATATGCATATGCAGGGTATAGTTCTCTTGCATCAACGCATGTATGGATCTTAGCCCTATGATGATAGGCGGGATAAGCCAGCTAGTGTTGGGAATGTGTAGCACCTCCTCAGGTAGATACTATTCAGGAACCTAGAGAGTGAGGGAGCCACCTTTCATTGTGAATTGGGCGAAATATCCAAGCTCCTCAGGGACCCTACACCTCCCAGAGGGAGACAAAATGTTAGGGGTGAGAATGAGAGCGTGAGAAATGAAATTAAAAAATAAAATATCTGTGAAAGGGCATAAAAGAATAAGCAAACAGAAGTCGTAGATAGAAGTCTGCCCTAAAGAGACAGGCATGTCGGGTAGCTCTGTCCCACAAGTTTATCTTGGAGAGGAGTCGGAATGAATACCTGGGAGAAATGTCCAAAAGGGCCTAGCCAACCCTTTAAACAAGCAGCAGCTCCCCACCACGAACCAGGTATCTATTACCTCCAAGCCAGGGATAGGGTGAACTCACATGCCTGTAAGGGAGAAAGAATAAAGAATAAATAAAAATAAAAAAGCAGGGGTATGGTTCAGTGGGGTTTGGAATGGAGCCCAAAACACAGTGACCCATTTCCAGAGAGCCACCTGAAAAACTAGAGGCTTGGATAGAGTCTCGTGAGGTCTGCTGTTGCCATTCCCTTGTACTTGGCAATAGGCATCCCAATGCTGAGGGCATAAATAAGATCCAACAAATCATTTGACATGCATACATTTCTTCCTGCAAATAGCATCCTAATAAATGTCGTAGAATGTCACTTGGCTCTCTTATTTTGAATGTGACAACGACTTTCAATTCAAGAGAATCAAGAGGACATCACCTAAACCAGGGGCATGTAGGCTGCTTTGCTTGGTTTAGGACCATTTATGTCAACCAGGGGCATGTTAGTTGTCCTATGGTTGGCCACACAGAGACAGCACTCGACCAGAGGCATGTAAGCTGCTCTGATTGGTTAAGAGTCATCCGTCTCAACCAAGGGCATGTCAGCTGTCCTATAGTCATACACTTTGGGCCAATTGCTCGACCAGGGGCATGTCAGCTGTCCTATGGTTATACACTTTGGGCCAATTGCTCGACCAGGGACATGTTAGCTGCTCTATAGGTCGAAGACCCTCAATGCTCGGCCAAAAGGCGCGGTCAAACAATCTCAGTTCTCCAGAGTTCATTGTTCTTGTCTCATCACCTTGGGCTTGGTTTAAACCAGTTGATAACCAGGACTTTCTCTTAGGGTTGTGTGTGAGATTTGGTCTTTTCAGCTCCTTTCTGTCACTTAGCTACAGTCTTCAGTTTTGGGCCAATCTCTTGATACTGTTTCAGCTCTTATTTGCCAGCCTTAATTCTGCTGATTGTAGTTGAATAAAGCAGGAGTGGAAGTCTCTATCTGAGGAATAATATCTTGAGCATGTGTTACAGGAGATCGTCTACCCCTTCCGAGGAGGCTTGAGCCAGGAAAGCTGAGGTATCTTGCAGATCATGGGGTATCCTACAATGGTTGTGCCCACACAATGCTCGAATGTTCTCCAAGCTTTGATCAAACAGTTAACTGAAAGTGACCGCAACAGGCTGTTGATTTGGGGAATCTCTACAAAGCTGCTAGGCATCGCGAAGGTGGAGGTCTCCTGATACTTTTTGTGTGCAGTCGCCCGATTCTGGAAGCCGGATCATCACGTTTTCCGCTTTGGGAGAATGGAACTGACCCCTACCCTGGAGGAGGTACACAGAATTTGTTGCCTACAGAAATTCCTGGGACCCACAGTGTTCATGCGGCGAGACGGTTACTCTTCAGTGTTGAGTAAGCTCATAGCCCTACCGACCGGTGAATGTGGTCGCCAGCTCATTTGTTCGGACGGACTATCTCCCATGCTGAAGTTGGCTTACTTTGACAAAGTGCCTGGAATGCGTGCCTCCCTAGGTGACGAGCTGTGGCTGAAAGGCTTTGTTGTCCGCTTCCTGGGAGAGTTGACCTTCAGCCACGGTCGGATGGTGGTGAACATTGAAGTTGTTGAAATTGCCTTCGCAGTTGTCACCCAACAAATAGATCTGGCTCCAGTCATCCTAGCAGAAACTTACCGGGCGCTAGACCGTTCATTGCAGCGCTACCGGCACTTCTATGGCTGTGGAGCTTTCGTGCAAGTATGGATAGCTGCACATCTGGGTGTAGCTGTCTTGCACCCACAGTGAGCCGCCTTTGAGTCCTACTGCCAAAGTGGCCATGCGCGCACGCTCACCTCAGTCAAGAAAGAGTACGAGCGACTACAAAGCCTGACAGAACAGAAGATCATATGGCACATTATCCCATCAGCTTCTTGCAACTTTGAAGCATTCTTCAATACAACTAACATACGGCTTATCGTCCTACCAGGGTTGACTGGTGGAGTGGAGTACCACCCAATCCGTGTGATGCGGCAGTTCGGTTACCAACAGGATTCTATGGCTCAGGGGCAGATGCCAGCACGATTCAAAGAATACCCCCTGAGCTCCTACACCCTGCCTAGGGAGCTGTCTCCCTGCTCAGTTGCTCCTTACGGTCAAAAGATCTCGCAACCGTAGAGGGGAAGAATTGCACAGCGGATTACGAAGCTGAAGTCGAAGAAACCTGGCCAATCTGTAGTGCCACCCCGAGCTGGACGCTCTTTATCAAAGCCTCAGGCTCCAAGAGACCCAGAGATGAAGAGGACTCTTAATGTTCGCATCATGTCACTGTTTCTTACAAATTGCAGTACATGTAAACACCCATTTGACTCTGATAATAAATTTCAGCTGAACATTTCTGGCCAGTTTGTTGCTTGATCGTGTTTAGTGCAGAATGGAAGTTGCCAACCTAACAGCATGTGTGTGACTGATGCAGGAGTTTGCCTTCTTTTATCGACACTGGGGTCACCCAGATAATAGTCGAGTATTTTTTTTGTTGCCCCGACCTGGATGATTGAAGTTTTCGCTGCTTCTTCGCCAAATAGGGCAGATTCTCCCTCTGGTCGGTAAGACCGGATCTTACCATTCTCCCTCTGGTCGGTAAGTCTAAATCTTGCCATTCTCCCTCTAGTCGGTAAGACTAGATCTTACCATTCTCCCTCTGGTTGATAAGTCTGAATCTTACCATTCTCCCTCTGGTCGGTAAGACCAGATCTTACCATTCTCTCTCTGGTCGGTAAGTCTGAATCTTATCATTTCTCCCTTTGGTCGATAACTCTGAATCTTATCATTTCTCCCTTTGGTCGATAAGTCTGAATCTTATCATTTCTCCCTTTGGTCGATAAGTCTGAAACTTATCATTGTCTCCTGTCGGTCAATAAGTCTGAAACTTATCATTGTCCCTGTTGGTCAATAAGTCCGAAACTTATCATTGTCCTTGTTGGTCGATAAGTCCGAAACTTATCATTGTCTCCTATTGGTCGATAAGTCCGAAACTTATCATTGTCTCCTGTTGGTCGATAAGTCTGGAATTTATCATTGTCTCCTATTGGTCGGTAAGTCCGAAACTTATCATTGTCTCCTATTGGTTGATAAGTCTGAAACTTATCATTGTCTCCTGTTGGTCGATAAGTCTGAAACTTATCATTGTCTCCCTGTTGGTCGATAAGTCCGAAACTTATCATTGTCCCTGTTGGTCGATGAGTCCGAAACTTATCATTGTCTCTTGTTGGTCGATAAGTCTGAAATTATCATTGTCCCTGTTGGTCGATAAGTCCGAAACTTATCATTGTCTTTGTTGGTCAATAAGTCTGAAACTTATCATTGTCTCCTGTTGGTCGATAAGTCTGAAACTTATCATTGTCCCTGTTGGTCGATAAGTCTGAAACTTATCATTGTCCCTGTTGGTCGATAAGTCCGAAATTTATCATTGTCTCTTGTTGGTCGATAAGTCCAAAACTTATCATTGTCCCTATTGGTCGATAAGTCTGAAACTTATCATTATCCCTGTTGGTCATAAGTCCGAAACTTATCGTTGTCTCTTGTTGGTCGATAAGTCCGAAACTTATCATTGTCCCTGTTGGTCGATAAGTCTGAAACTTATCATTGTCCTTGTTGGTCGATAAGTCTGAAACTTATCATTATCCCTATTGGTCGATAAGTCCGAAACTTATCATTGTCTCCCTGTTGGTCGATAAGTTCGAAACTTATCATTGTCCCTGTTGGTCGATAAGTCCGAAACTTATCATTGTCTCCTGTTGGTCGATAAGTCTGAAACTTATAATTGTCCCTGTTGGTCGATAAGTCCGAAACTTATCATTGTCTTTGTTGGTCGATAAGTCCAAAACTTATCATTGTCCCTGTTGGTCGATAAGTTCGAAACTTATCATTGTCTCCTGTTGGTCGATAAGTCTGAAACTTATCATTGTCCCTGTTGGTCGATAAGTCCGAAACGTATCATTGCCCCTGTTGGTCGATAAGTCCGAAACTTATCATTGTCTCTTGTTGGTCGATAAGTCCGAAACTTATCATTGTCCCTGTTGGTCATAAGTCCGAAACTTATCGTTGTCTCTTGTTGGTCGATAAGTCTAAAACTTATCATTGTCCCTGTTGGTCGATAAGTCTAAAACTTATCATTGTCCCTGTTGGTCGATAAGTCTGAAACTTATCATTGTCCCTATTGGTCGATAAGTCCGAAACTTATCATTGTCTCCTGTTGGTCGATAAGTCCGAAACTTATCATTGTCCCTGTTGGTCAATAAGTCCGAAACTTCTCATTTCTCCCTTTGGTCGATAAGTCTGAAACTTATCATTGCCCCCCTTTCTGGTCGATAAGTCCGAAACTTATCAATTATGCCCTTCTTGGTCGGTAGGTCCGAAGCCTACCTTGCTCCATTTGGTCGGATCTCTGGTATATTCCCTGACTAGTGGCTAATTGCCTGTGGTTGACTTTTGCTTGTGGTTTCATGTGGGTTGTCTTTGTCAACCCTGAGCATCGGTCTCTGTTCTACTCGTCCTCCGACCTCGCTCAGGGAGGGGCATCTGTAGACACCTCAATTTCTTGATTTTGCAGGATGGGGATGTGGTGGCTGAGCTCTGACCTAACCAAGGCCCATTTAATTCATGGAAGCCCAATTGGGCCCATGAAGACCCACATAAACCCATTGGACCGTGTTTGAGTCCACTTGGGCCCACAAGCCCATTTTAGGCCTATTTGACTTTATGGAAGCTTTTTCAGCCCATTAAGCCCAAATTGAGCCCAAAGCCCATAAAGATCAACAATTCAGTTTTTTCCTTCAACCCAACATTTCATTCATCCTTACCATATACATTAAAATCATTTTTCTTCTTTTAATCAAACTCTGCCAAAATCATATCGCCATCTTCACTGAACCCATTTTCCTTCACTAGATTCCACACGAAATTAGCCTGAACCCACCTCCTTACTGAGCTCATCATCTCACCATCGATCCAACCAGCAAATCAGAACTCCCTCAGCCGTTGGATGGGTCGTCGGAGAAGCCAGGATCGCCATCCATCTCTATCGGTGAGCAAGGGAGCAGACCGAAGTGCGTGGGGGATAGTCGTTCGCTGTCTGTTGAGTTGTCATAATGGCGGTCGGAGTTTGTTATCCCAGTTTGTTGTGTGTCGCGCGACTTGCCAGAGAATTTGTTGGGTTCCGGCGACTTATAAAAGGAGAAGAGGAGCCAAGTTCAGGACACACGCGACAGACACCCAGAGACCTTAAGCACCCGAGAGTTGAGAATTGAGAGTGAGAAGGAGAAGGGCGGAGCCAGAGCCATTGCGGAGGAGGAGACTAGTCGCTTCCAGAGTTCCGGCGAGTCGTCTCCGTACAGGTATACCCACTGACCCCTTTTAATTGTCTGAGTTTTTGCTTCTCTAGCCTTCCTCTCTCTTTTTGGGGTGTTTCCAAGGGATCCAGAGGGATCCCTTGGCCTACGGCGCTCAGCCGTGCCCCGTCGTCGCCATACTCCGACGACTGAGGTGGGGGGGCAATCCAGGAAGTCTCCTGGACCCCTGAGCCCTCTCTCCTCCTCCTCTAGCCACTCCAGTGCTCCTCAGCCCTCCGCATTCCGTTCTGTCGCTTCTAGAAGCCAGCACCACGCTCGTCGGACAATGCGCCCATCCAGCTGTCGCTGGAGAAGACGACTGTTCTAGCGGAAGACCGCGAGCCTCCTACTGCTCCGCGCCCCTCCGACGTTCCAGGAACCTTCTGCCATGTCTCGCAAGCACCCTGGAGCCCTCAGGATCGTGCATTGGCCACTGGAGCGTCCCAGCAACGCTGCTCACCGAAGGGAGCCACAGCAGCGATGGCCAAGCCACCACCTCGCTGCGCCAGCTTCCACACCGCTCCGGAAGAAGCCCTGAGGCATCCCACAGCCACCAGGAGCCCTGGACCGCCGCTCTTCCGCCTCCGGGGGTCTCCTCCTTCCTCAGTGCCGTCGTTGGAGTCCCGCGACGGCGGATGGGGTGGGGAGGCCTCTCTCGTTGTCCGATCGCGCATCGGCTCAGGCGGATCTCCCTCCTTCTTCCCCTCCTTGCTTCTGGTGGGGTCTGATTCTACGATTAGACCACTGGAGGCCCCCTCTGGCCTCCTCTGACGGCCGTCGGCGGCGGAGCTTCGTCGCCGGTGCCGTCATTGTTTTTTCTTATTTCTTTTAAAACTTTAAAAAAGCTTTTTTAAATAAAATTCGGAGTTTATGCTTTTCTTTTAAATAGGTCCTTCTAGAATTATTTTTAGGTCCTTTTATTACATCTAGGTCCATCTGTCTTTTTTCCAAAATGTTTCGAATAAAGTTTTAACTAAAAATATTTCATGTTTTACTCTGAACATTTAAAATAATGTTTTCTGAGTTTAAAACTTTAATAAAAGCCCTCAAGAGTTTTTTAAATGTATTTTGTTTCAGGCAAATTGCATCGAAGACCCTGGATTTCCTTGGAATGTTTCTGACAGTTCATTTTTACAGTACAAATTACATATATGCTCTTGTACTTTCAAACATGTTTCAGAATGCTCAATTTTACTGGTTTATTTGCATTTAAGTCCCTGCATTCTTCTGAAATCATTCAGGATGTTTTTTTTGCTGGTTAAATTGCACTTTAGTCCTCTGTCTTTACTGAATTCTTCTGGATGCTTTTTTCTACTGGGCAATTTGCAGTTTAGCCCCTGTGCTTCATTGATATTACTTTACTTGATTGTTTTCAAGGGTAAAATGACCATTTTGCCCCTGAAACTTCTTGAATCCTTTCTGAGACATTTTTCTTGCATTTTACCCTGATTTTATGCAGAATTGTTTTCAATGCATGCTTTAGTGGTAAAATTGCATTTTGACCCTTAGAGAACTTCATTTTGCCTAGGGAGGCACATTTGACGCCAGATTCTTCATAATTGTATAGAATTTGTTTTTCTATGTATTTTCGATGATTTGGGCTTCGGAACTTCAGTTTTCCTCGGAATTTGGGCTTTTTGCACAAAACCCCCTGCATTTTTCATATTTGCATCACACTTGCATTTTGCATGGCCTTTCACATCTTTTTACACGGATTTTCTCGTCTTTTCTTCCTGGTTTTGTGCACGTTTTCCTAGCTTGATTCTGGCTTGGTCTTCTCCCCGTTTTCCGAATTTTCCTCGATTTTCCGTGGTTGACTTGTTTTGATTTTCCATCGCTTGAGGGCGTACAGTAAAAGGCTTGTCAAAGCCGACATTGTCCCGAAATGAGGATTATTCTCTCCTTTTTTATTTTCTTAGATTTATCCCAATTTCTGCTATTTTGCGAGCCGCTTTCCGAGAATTTCACGATTTTCCTCATCGCGCAACGGCATACAGTAAAGCAGCATTAACAATGCCTACATTTGACCCTCGGATTAACTTTTTCCCTTGATTCCTTTTCTTTGCTTTGATTTGGCATGTTTTCAGTCATCTTCATGCATGAGCATATAGAATAAGCAAGCATACATTTAGCAGACCATTGA
>JAMKQA010044113.1:0-10921 GCA_024699735.1 Posidonia australis | reverse complement strand
GGATTTTGGTCCTTTGGAATCCTCAAGTGGTTTCACTTACTAAGGTCTTGGAAGTGGATCTGGCTATTACTTTTGATGCTAACTATGGTGATAAGGCTTTTAAGTTGTCTGTAGTATATGCTCTTAATAGGCTTTATGAGAGGGGGCCTCTGTGGTTAGCCCTTAGGAATGTTCCTTTTCCAAAGCCATGGTTGCTATGTAGGGACTTCAATTGTGTTAGAATCCTTGCTGAGCGTAATGGTCTGGCACCTCCTATTCCTTCGGCCATGAGGGCCTTTAATGACTGGTTGGAAGCAAAAGAGCTTGCTGATATGCATTATGATAGGTGGGCTATCTACATGGATGGGTTGTTGGGGATAGACCATGATTAGGTCCTGGTTGGATTGATGGTTGGTTTCTTCCAATTGGTTCCATACCTTTTTAGATAGTTATGGACACTTAGGTGACCAAGATGCATGTTATCATTGTTCGCTTCGGTTGTCTTTGGGTGCATGTCCTCTCTGGCCACCCATGACATTCAAGTTCTTCAATCATTGGGTGGATCACCCAAGGATTCTGGATGTTGTTTGTGCTACTTGGAACTACCTAATCTCAGGCAACCCTATGTACAGATTTGTTGGATAGCTTGTTGTTACTAGGCGAAGGCTTGCTAAATGAGCTAAGGAGACGTTTGGGGATGCTTCTCAGAAGCTAGCTAGCTTGCAAGAGCAAATTGTTGATGTCTTTGATGCCATTAGGCAAATGGAGGAGTCGACTGTTGTTAGTGGCCAACATTGTGAAGCTGATGTTTTACTTCACAAAGAAGCTGTGCTTTGGGTTCAGTTGCGGGCTGCATTGGTCAAGAAGAGAAGGTTATTCGACAACAGTCCCAAATTTTATGGCTTAAGGATGGGGATTCTAACACTTCATTCTTCCATCTATCCCTATTGATACACCATGCTAGGAATGAAATAAAGAAACTCAATGATGCTTGGGGTAATTTGATTCCTATGAATTAGGTTATTGATGAGGCGCAGAGTTTCTACTATGCTCTTCTTGCCTTGGGGAGGCCATGTGTGATGTTGCCTCTGGGTCTCCTTCATCTTGGTTTCATTGTTGAGGATAATTGTACTCTTACAACATTGGCTTCTATGGAGGAGTTGCATAGCATCATCTGGGGCATGAACAAGGAGAAAGCTCCTAGACCAGATGGCTTCACTCTTTGTTTCTTTCACACAGTGTGGGAGATTGTTAAGGTAGATCTCTTAGTTGCCATTAATAATTTCATTCGAACTGGTAAGCTCAAAAAGTCGATCAATCATACGATCCTAGAACTAATCCCTAAGGGTGCAGCATCGGATTCCTTTTCTGATTTCAGACCCATTGCCTTGTGTAATGTGCTCTATAAGATTATCTCCAGGTTGCTTGCTGCCTAGCTAAAGCCTTTACTTCCTCGGCTTGTTAGCTCATCTCAGTGTGCATTTGTCCCTAGTTGAGCCATTACGAATGCCATTTTTCAGTTCATGAGATCGTGAGTTGGTTTCATGTTTTTAAAGGTCAGCCTAAGCTATTTTGTAAGGTGAATCTTGATAAGGCGTATGATTCTATCAATTGGTCCTTTCTTTTGGGAGTTTTGTGCTAGTTGGGGTTTGATGCTAAGTGGTGTCTCCTCATGGGCTCTATGCCAAGGGCCTTCTTTTCTATCAATGTTAATGGTTGGATGTCCACCCCTTTCTGTGCAACTAATGGTCTTCGATAGGGGGATCCTATTGCCCCCTTCCTCTTTGTCCTGGCCATGGAGGTGTTCTCTAAGCTTATGGATCGTGCGGCGGCAGGTGGACTTATTATGCTACTCAAATGGGGACAGGAAAGAGTGTCTCTTATACTTTTTATTGATGATCCAATGTTATTTTGGGTGGCTTCCCTTGGCATTGCTCGTGATATTAAGTCTATCCTTACTCACTTTTCTTGGGTATTAGGGCTTTGAGTTAATGCCTGGAAGAGTATGGTGGTTTTTGGGGGTTCTAGGTGAATTCTAGGGCCAGTACTCATGCGCTTGGTATTCCTTAAGGTTATTTTCCTCTTGTGTATTTGGGCCTTCCACTCACTTTTAAGCACTTGTCTAAGGAGCATTGTGTGCCCCTTCTATCTAAGCTTCGGGCCAAGCTAGCTAGTTTGAAGCAGATGTTCTTGGTGATGGTTGGCCACTATGCACTTATTTAGTTGTTTCTATACTCCTCTGTTCTTTATTGGATGGTTGCAATTCATCTACCAGAGGTGGTGATTACTGAGATCACAGCCTTGTTTGTTCACTTCCTCTAGCAGGAGGGTCATGTCTTTGTAGTTGTAGATATCTCGTTTTGACACTTCTTTATTTTTATAAGTCCCATTACATCATAGCATGTCTCATTCATCTTTAGAAGCCTTTTGCTCAACCCAAATACTCTCCATAAGCCTATGTGCAAACCCAAGTCATTGAATGCAACATATCTAGTGTACAATGTTACATGTTGTGTTTCTCTACGTTTATCGTTATACACATAATTTGCAGCATTTAATGTTCTACTACATTGTATTTGTAGACACCCCGATTTTGAGGTGACTCATTGATAAGACTCCAGTTGTTGCTTTGGATGTGGCTGACCCTTGACCCAACCCCAAACCCGCAACAAGCCCGCAGCCCAATTAGAAAACAAGACCAGTAGGGGAGAGCACCTAGCTAGCACACCTAGCTAGCACACCTCCCTAGCACTCCTAGCTAGCACACTTACCAAGCACACATAGGAGGTGCAGATCCCAGGCGCACATACCCGACGCACATCCCAAGCGCACAGCGTAGGCTGCGGGTTGCTGGCTTTCTACCTCCCATGGCTGTTACCTCTAGCAACGAATATGCCATGGAATCTTCCAGGCTTTTCGTCTGCGAGGCTCTCTACATTCCCATGAGTTACCCATGAGAAAATCCTATATAAGGACACCCATAGGCAACCATTAAGAGAGGTTAGAAACCCTGAATTCAGCAATTCTGTTCTGAGCAAGCATCCTGCTTGAGCTACTCCTTCTTTCCAGCAGCTTATTTTCGTTTTCTGGAGCATTCCCTTGCGTCCCAAAGCACCCTTGGTCCTTCCAGAGCAACAAGGATCTCTCTATCTCTGATATTTCAAGAAGGAACATCTTGGGAGGTAGGCTTTCTACCTCTTCTTTCTCCTTTAAGTTTCACTTTAGGAACATGATAAAGCATGCTCGAAATCTTATATATGGATTGATTTATTCCATGTTTTTATGAAGTTTTATGATAAACATGTTTGCTCTCTTTGCAAAATAATCTCCATGCTAATCTATACTTTTGTTTCTAGTGTAAAATCAGCATGAGTTATCTTCTTTTATCATTTCCTTGCACATAGCATTTTGCCACGCACCTATATGTTCTTGCACATAGAAATAGGCTTATGATCATCATTTACATATGTTTTGATTCGCGTTATCCAGATCATGTTTATTCCAAGGCATTTTGCATGCTTTCATACATGAACTTATTTTGGCCTTGAATACATGATTTATATAATGACTCTTGATCATATGCATCCCCATCGTGTTTTCAGCTTTTTTATAATGGCATGAACCCATCAGCATTAGCATAAATTCTCCTATCTCGTTGCTGGGGTGGATTCTGGATCAGATTGCAGTCTGATCTAGATTCTCTAGGGCGTACCACTCAAGTGCACCTGTCTAGCGCACCACTCTGGCGCACCAAGCAGGTGCACCAGACTGGTCAGAGAGCGGAGCACTCGCATTAGCATCTTTGTTTGCATGGCTTTATCGAGGGTTTTGAGCTGGTTTCTTTCCTGGCTAATTCTCTGATGTACCATGATGTCACCTGCATGCTTTTTAGTTTTGATCAAATTGTTTTCCAACTGTTTTCTCTATCTTGATATTCAGCTCTTGCTAGAATCTGGTAGGCTGGTGGCACTTTACTCCTACGTGGAGAGCCTCGTGCATCAGCCCATGATCTAGTAGCATGGCTGGATCATGTATCCTTCAATTAGCATAAAATAGGCGGGGCTTGTGTGAGGCTATTGGCCCTTGAGCATGAGGTCCATAGATATTGCATTTATACTTCTTTCATTTTAAAGGAATGATTTCTGAGTTTTACAGAATGATTCTACCGCATACCTTTCTAGAATGCATTCCCTGGTGTTCTGGCTTTGTATAGTTTTTTCTAATTTTTTCCTCAACACATTTCCCTGGCCCACCTAGACGCACATAGGTGGCGCACCAGACTGACGCACCAGTCTGGCGCACCAAACAGGCGCAGTGGCCTGTTTTCAATAGCACACAGCAGGTTTTCATATGTTTTGGCATGCTTTCTCGACTTGATTCGCTTCTGGATTTTCTTTGGCTTTCTTCCTGGATGCATTAGGAAGGCACAAATATGTTTTCAACTGTTTTCCCTACATTTTAGATTGCATTAGACACGTAGTAAGCAAGGATGATAAATCGCTCAAGATATTAGATCTTTGATCTTATTGTGCAATATTAATGCATCAACACTTGACCCGGCATACAAGCGATACTTCTGAGCAGTAGGACACACCCCTACACGTCATGCACCCATATTTTAGACACCACACTCATTAGCATGGCATGACATATCACCCTTGGGCATATAGCAAAGGCTGCAAAGCCGACATTCCATTAGCAAGAGAGAAACCAATAGAAGACCGATTTTCCAGGCGTACGAGGGTGCCTAACACCTTCCTCGTACGTAATAGGGATCCTTACCCACATTTCTGGTTTGCGAAGACTTTTCTTTTATTGTTTTGCATGATTTTCATGTTATATGGTTTTCCTTGTCTTCCATTTAAATAGACTAGGTGGCGACTCCTGCATTTTTGCATTATTTCATTTTTTGCTGTGGCTTTGCTGACTTTGGCACACATATATTTGTTGCCATCCCCGACGGCATGGTTACAGTATTAATCCACATATTTTTAACTTTTGTTTTGAAAGGAAAAGAAGAAGCTCACTAGTGCAGGTACCTTTAGGTAGTGCTGGCACTATCCTAAGCTAGTTGAACCCACAATATCCACATCTCCTCAGGCATCTCAAGGGCTAACGAAAGCAAACCGAGAGTGGTGATCACACCGATTCCATCATCTGTGGAGTGAAGGAGTCGAATGCAACAAAAGGGACAAAAGCAAGGTAGCGAAATGCATCAAGGCAGGTAGAGACGTTTTCTTCCTCCAAAATCCTATATCCACAGCAGTATCCTGTGACTCTTACTGTTTGCCTTGGGCTGAAGGTGGGCTTGGCTTTTAGCGACTATCTGAGAGTAATACGGGTGGCACCCTTAAGTGTTCGTGGCAATTTATATCTGGCAAGGACTCCCTTTGGGTTTCATGGAAGAGGGCCAAGTAACTCATGCATTAGCCTATATGGCAGGTGTTTATGGTGGGGTAGGCTTCTAGCGTGTGGTGGGGATTTCATAATGTTCACCCTCTCATGCTTATTTTGGTTTCCCAATCTCCGCTGGTTTGGTTGCCTAATCATATTGGGGGTTTCTCCTCTTGTAACACCCAAAAATTCATTTACACTTATAATTATTCAGAATCATGAATTTTGATTATGGGTGGGTGTTACTAGCGTGAGGCTTCATTCGGTGGAGCTTGAGTTCGGTGTTTTGGGCCTTATCTTTTGTCTTGGCCCACTGAGCTAACTGCTCTCGTAGGCTTCCACCACGAATGGCCTTCGTAGCCTAGTTCCATGGACATGACTCGCGGGTTGGTTTAGCGTGTTTGCATCACAGAGAGCATTGTCAGTTATTTCAGTTGCTCTTAGAATGGTTGGTGTCCTGTAGCCATGTGTGGATTGGTTGGCGATGTAGAGAGACGTTACGGTCTAGTGTGGTGGAGTGGTTATTGCTTGAGGAGTGGGTAGCCATGGAGTTAGTTCATGAGCACATGTTCACTTATCAGGGATTGATGGCTATATAAGGAGGGACGTGGAGTCCTCTGCAAGCCACCACTTCTCCCGACATCTCTCAAGTCTCGAGCATCAACCTTCCAATCCTTTCCCTCCTCCTCCTATTCCTTTCTTTCTCCCCGAGACCATCTTGTTTCCTTCTTCCTCCTCCCTTCTTGTTCTGAGATAGTGAGAGTCGTAGTGAGAGTGAGACATAGTGGTGTTTGGGTAGGTGAGTGCCGTCGATTGATCATCCCCCTGTCCAATGACCTCTGGTCTGTTAGAAATATATTTTGTTTTGATGATTATACTTGGACTAATGAATTTTTTGTATATTTTCATGGAGAAAAATAAGGTTGAAGAGTTGTAATTACTTGAGTCATGTAAACCTTATGAAATATGTTGTAAATAAATGTGTAAAGATATACTTAGCAAAATTGGTTGAAAAGAAAAAGAAGAACCAATTCAGCATACCGAATCAAATCGGTATGCCGAATCAGGAAGAAATGGCACAAACAACGGCACTCTGAATTAAAGATGAAGAATAAAAAACGATATACCGGAGAAAAATCGGCATACCGAAGTAGGAAAAAACGGCACAAGCAACGGAACTCCGAAAAAGATTGTGGAGATAAAGCTGAAGATAAAATGGCATACCGTACTAAAACGGTACACTGTATCAAGAGAATTCGGCATACCGAAATAATTCTGGCATACCGAATTACCCTAGAGTTGCAGTTTGAAGACATAAATGACATACCTGAGGTCAAAACGGCATCCTGATAGACTAGCCATTTATGATCGTTTTTCTAGTCGTTAGACACATTTTTTGATGGTCCTTTTGTTATAAATAGGACCTCTACAAGCCATGATAGGACACACATCACATCAACATACTTGTAACCCATTGATTATTGTGCTCAACTTTGTCCTACGTTCTCTTCACAAGCCAGTGTTGTAATTTTTATTTGAAAGCGCTCTATGAAAGAGAAGTCATCTATTGTAAAGCTATAAAAGGAGGCTCTAGCATCTCGGGGTATGAGAAGTGGAAGGTGCAAGGATTGGGCTGGTGGGATAGCCGACGCAAGTAAGTGTCTTATTACTTTAGTATAAGGGAAAAATCTCAAGAGGGTCTTAAGGAGTAGACTAGGTCGGGGTTTTGGCCGAACCACTATAAATTGCCTGTGTATTCAATTTCTCTCATCCCCTTCATGTGCATGAATTAATCTTAACCTAAAATTTATATGATTGTGTAATAGTTGCTTGTTTACTTTATTAACACACTTCATTTTGTTTAACTTGTAATTAAAATTGGGAAAGTAAATATTAAAAATTAAAATTCTCTATTCACCCCCCTCTAGAGAAGCCACTCGATCCTACAATTGGTATCAGAGCAAGGTTTTCTAGAGTTAGATTAATTGTCTACTAGAATATATGGCTTCTTTATCATTTAACAATAATATTATGGAGGGACAAAGCATTAATAGACCACCATTTTTTGATGGAATAAATTAAAGTTATTGGAAATGTAGGATGATTATATATCTGAAATCAATAAATTTTGAATTATGGGATGTAGTAATAAATGGCTTTACCTTGAGCTCCACATCCTTTAGAGAGTGGAGTAATGAAGAAAAACTCCTAGCACAATTAGATGCTAAAGGATTAAACATATTATTTTGTACTGTTAGTAAAGAACAATTTAATAGGATCTCAAACTGCAAGAGTTCCCATGAAGCATGGTATATTTTAGAGGTCACACATGAAGGAACTAACCAAGTTAAAGAAACAAAAATAAACATTCTTGTTCACAAATTTGAACTATTTAAAATGAAAGATAATGAACCCATAAGTGAAATGTTCACTAGATTTAATGAAATAACTAATAACCTACAATCCCTTGGCAAGGATTATTCTCAAAGTGAATTAGTGAGGAAAATCCTTCGGTCTCTTACCCCTAAATAGGAAAAGAAGACCACTACCATAGAAGAAGCTAAGGACTTATCAACATATTCCCTAGAAGACTTAATAGGAAACCGGACTTCCTATGAGGTCCAACTAAAGGAAAAGGAAAAGGAAGAAATTGAAAACTCTAAGAAGAAGAATATAGCACTAAAAGTTACTTCAGATTCAGAAGAATCCGAAGATGAAGATGAAGACATTGCCCTATTAACTAGAAAATTTAAGAAATTCATTAAGAAAGGAAGATTTCAGAAGAAATTAAATAAATATCAAGATAAAAATAAAGAAAAAGATGATCTAGCCCTATGCTTTAAATGCAATAAACCAGGACATCTCAAAAGAGACTGTCCACTTTTAAGGATGAAAATTAATAAAAAGAATGAAAGATCCATCAAGAAGAAAGCCCTCCAAGAGACATGGGATGAGAGTGACTCATCTTCTGATGAGGACTTTGCCTCAGAAAGTGAAAAAGCCAACATGTGCTTCATGGCACAGGCTAGTGAGATTAGCTTTTTCTTTAACATGGAAGACATCAACATGGAGGAACTCATGGAGGCTTTTAACGAATTATATGAAAAATACAAGACTCTAAAAACCAAAAATAGAAAAATATTGAAGTTACAAATGAAAATGAGAAACTCATTAGTGAAGGTAAAATTTTGCTTGATGAAAATGATGAACTAAATCAGAAAAATATTGAACTAAAGCAAAAAATCAACCATATGAAATATAACATAAAAAATCTAGAAAAAGATATTACAACATTAAAAATCAATAGCAAGGACTTACTTAACACTGTAACCAAATTAACAAAACGAAAAGAAAACCTAGATAAAATCCTCTCGAGTCAAAGATATTCATTGAACAAACATAGAATCGGATATTCAAAATTTAATAACACCCCTTATGAAAATGGATTTATAAGAGCAACTATAAACGAAAAATACATCTTTGTTGTAAGAAGGCAGTCAAAATGGGTTGACAACAATCAAACTAAAATAAATGGTATAAAAAGGAAACCAAAAATGGTGTAGGTACCTAAGACCTTGTTTGCATCCTATGATGTAGGAAAATCTTGATCTCCAAATGGATCTTAGACGTTGGATGCTCCCGCCATATGACAGGAGATGATAGACTCTTATGTACATTGAGTACCAAAGAAGACAGAGTCATCACGTTTGGTGATAATGCAAAAAGAACGATAGTGGGGATAGGAAACGTAGGTAACTCTCATAATCCCTCTATTGAAAATGTTCTACTTGTAGATGGTCATAAACATAACCTGATTAGTTTAAGCCAATTGTGTGATATAGGGTATAAAGTAATGTTTGATAAACATAAATGTACAATAATAGATACTAAAACTAACGAAATCAAATTTATTGGAAAAAGGAAAAATAATGTGTATAAAATAAAAAATTCACATAAACCTGATATGATCTATCTTGCCTTGCGTCTTCAAATGACGAACATTGGTTATGGCATAAAAGACTTGGCCATGCCATTTTCTTTTAGTTTTGTTGTGCTTGCTTGTAGCTATGTGTTTTGGGGGCACGTACTGGGTGACTTAGATGTCACTCACGCGTGCTGTGTGTTTTCAGGTGCAGACCACGTGCAGCCAGGTTCCGGTGCAGGAATTGGAGCTTCTAGCCATGCATCGAGATCCTAGAGGTGAGCCTTAGTTGCAGTCCTTTTGTTCTGTAATTTTGTGTAATTAGGATTGTGATACTGTGTTTTGGTAATATGCCGGGTTCGGGGCATTACACGTGTAGGTCCCTGTGGGTTCGGGTTCTACCCTGTGGTGTTGGCCAGGGTAGGAATTTGCACGTGCCTCATTGCTAATAGTGTCCTGATTGATAGGACAACCTTCCCAGTTGGGGTTGGCTTTGTATGGATTTTCCAGGTGGGAGGACTTTGAGACGGAATCGCTCCTCATAGGGTGGTGGGTCCATGGCAGTGTAGTGCACCATGGTTGTTGTTTGTGGCCAGAGTTAGTTGCTTAGCGCTGGGCAACATGACTCAGCGTGGTTGTGGTTTTTGACCAATATGGTTCGTGCTTGAGGTTTTGGCTAGTTAGGTTGTGCTTTGGACTGTTTTCAGCCAATAGGGACAAGATTTGCTATATGGATGTTTTCCCCCATATGTTTGTGACTTCAAAAGAAACATAAGAAAGTTCTAGAGTCGAGACTTTGTGGTTTTGGCTGGTAGGGCCCGTGTTTTTAGACTTGGTGTATTTGGTGAAAATGATTTCAAAAATGGTTTTAAAAGTGAAAACTTGGTTTTGTTTTTTTGGTTTTTGTGGGGTGTGTGCTAGGTGACTTTTTGGTCACTTAGGCGTGTTTTGTGTGATTTTTAGGTTGCAAGTGCAGGTTAGCAGCTTTGGAGGAGTCTTGTGTATATGATCAGAGTCTCATAGCTGCACACATCGATTCTTGGTTGTTAGATGCTTCTAATTAGCCTTTAATTTCCTATAATATAGCATTTAATTATTGTTGAAATTATTTAGGCTAATGTGCTTGTGTTGATAGCGACGCAGGTTGTTACAGATTTGGTATTAGAGCACTAAGTTTACTAGGTTACACTAGCCTAGGGTGTCTAGTCAAGAGACTCCAAAGGATTCTTGCATGCAAGGTGGTGTTTGCACCTGTTGATTTTCCCCATGTTTTCTGACTGTTGTGTAGGTGTGACCACGTGCTCGACCCAGAGGGAGGAGGGAAGGGAGGAGACCACAGCCATGCTAGTGATGGCGAAGGCGCAAGGATAAAAGAAAAGGAAAAGGGAGTCACCACCTAGTCTTTTAAGGGAAAGACGAGGAAAACCACAAAAGGATGAATGCATGGGATGCAGATGTGAAGGCTGGATGTCTGCTAACCAGAGGGTGGGTAAGGATTCCTATTACGCACGAGGAAGGTATTAGGCACCCTCGTGTGCCCGAGAAACTCGGTCTTTCTAGTCCTAATGCTTGCTCAGGGTTTGATGAATGCGTGTTTGCCTATTCTATATGCTCGTGCACGATGAT
>JAMKQA010044112.1:0-11038 GCA_024699735.1 Posidonia australis | reverse complement strand
CTCGAGAATCAGAATAAAGTATACCGGTTCAAAACGGTCGACACGGTAGAGCACATTAGAAGGTCTGGAGTCAAAATGGACAGTATGGAGCGAGGCTGAAGAGACTGCCTCAACCTTCTCCTTTTCGAGGTTTTCTGCCATCACAACAACAATGTCATTGTTCCAATAGAATTTAATCATGCGATGGAGGGTTGAGGGGATGACCTGATGCTTGTGGAGCCAAGGGCGCCCAAGTAGAAGATTGAAAGATGGTTCAAGATCAACGACATAAAATTCGACTTCGAAGCGAGTAGGGCCAATGATTAAGGGAATGATCAGGATCCCTAAAGCATCGTGGTGCGTGTTGTCGAAGGTCGTCATTCCTTTTACTGCTGGAGTAATGTCCCCTGATTGAAAGCCGACCTGACATGCGGTTTGCAAGGGGCAGACGTTCAAACTAGTGCCCTTATCTACCGAGTGAGAGGAATGAGGAAATTTTGGTATTGCACTATGATGAATAGGGGATGGTTATGATTAGTTCCTGTTGGAGGAAGTTCTGAAATAGAGAAAGAAATGACCTCTGGCGCGGCTATCATCCCCACCACGTTCTCCAAGGACGAAGGTTGTAAGGTTGAAGAAACATGGGCAGCTTGAAAGACCCGAAGAAATGCCTCTCTATGCTCGGCTGAAGTATAGATTAAATCCTAGATGGAGCTGTCTTCTTTGACCTTTTTTAGCTGGGCAGTGATGTCGGCTACAGGTGGGTCAACTTTGGAAGTGGGGTTAGCTCTTGTGACTATCTCTTCAGGGATTGGATTGGGAATATGGTTTTTTTCTTGGGAGGATGAAGTCACAGGCTCACTAGTTTTGTATGCTAGAGTCGGAACCTTGTATACCCTTCCCAACCGCGTTACCTCAGCACACATCTCAGCATTATAGCTATAAGGCATACGTTGAGCATCTTGTGTCAAATTGATGACCATAGGAGCATGGGCCCTCAATTCCATTGGGGCTGAAACTAGCAGAGTAGGTGTTGGCGCTTGGTGGGTTGGGCCAGGTCTTGTTTTGGCAAGTAGGCTAATTGTTGGTGGGGTGGATTGCATGGTGGGTCTGGTAGCCATGCACTTCGGTTGGGCAATTAACTAGATCATATTGACAACAGAGTTGGAAGCATCAATGATAGGAGAACGGTTCTGAAACATCATGGATGAGGAGAGAAGGATCAAATGGTTCAACCTCATCCGAAGAAAGGAAAAAAACTACTAAGGCTCCGAGCGCATGCTCAGGCAAAGGCCGGTTGACTATGTTACTAGATATGGATGCAGATGGATGTGGTGTCTGTGCAGTCGGCCTGGGCTTTGCCTCTTGTGCATGAATACTAATGACCTTTTGGTCAATCAGGCTTCGAATTGCATTCTAGAGTGTATAGCAGTTATCTGTAGAATGCCCTGCGGTTCTATGGGAACTGTACAATAAATCCACTTTAAACAATTGTGGAAGCGGGTTCGGTGGTGGGCAGATTTCCGGAAGTCTTAGTAGTGACGCTACATTAGGAAATATGACACTCAGTGGCTCAACCAGAGGAGTGTAATCTATCTCAGGTCGTGGGAGCCGCCTTGATCCCTGATAGCGCCTTTGCCATGCTAGTGCAGGCTGGTAGGCTGACTCGGCGGTGGTAGTGATTTGTGCAGTGCGTGGTGCTCTAGGTGTAGGGGAGTAAATAACCAGACTTTGAGCTGGCGAGCACACCACGTTGGTTGGCCTAATAGAAGCTCCTACGTATGCCACAACAATCCTAGCAGAATCCTTCTTCCGACTGTAACCAGTGTTGGATCCGTTGTTGCCACTGTTGTTGTTGCTGGTTCCGCTTGAAGCCATAGTCTGCTTTGCGAATGCTCCTAGCACAGGGAAACTTCTGCTATTTAGTGAGCTCTCAACATGGGTGCCAGCTTTCATCAGGGATGCAAAGGTAATAATGGGTTGGATGCTTAGCAGAGCCCTAGTGGCTGGCTGTGCCCGTTGAATTATTATTTCGATAGACTCTTTGTCAAATGGTCTATTGCACACTCGTGAAGCGAGGGCTCGCCAGTTCCCGACGTACTCCTTGAACGGCTCGTGGAGCTTTTGCTTGGTGGTGACTAGGTCCTCACGCTTTGGGACAATGTCGAGGTTAAATGAGTACGGCTCTAGAAAAGGTTGGCTCAGATCATTCCAGGTCCTTATGGTAGACATATCTAGTGATGACTTTTCCAGGTCCTTAAGGTTGGCTCAGATCATTCCAGGTCCCATTTTAGAGCTAGACCTGTAAGACTTTTCTAGAAGAGCTAAATGAGAAGTCTCTCGTCAGCCTGTAGCTGAGCGAGATCGCCACAGTACGTCGGAAGATGTGAAATTGGGCAGCCTTTCCCATGATATTTCTCGAATTCTGGGATATGGAAGTTTGAAGGGAGTATCGCCTCTAGGAAATAACAGAGGTCCCGGAAGCAGAAAGACTGGCAGTCCCCGACTTGCACTTGATGTAGAGCTTTCTCCAGGTCATTCATCCTAGCGAAAAGTGCATTGGGAGTTGCTGCTAACATTGAGTATGGAGCCGAGGCAGGTCTCATGTTGGCTATGTCTATAGCACCTATGTGCTCCTCCAGATCTATCATCTCACCACCTAGTGCCGTGGCGTGAGGACCAGCATACCCGTGCATGTGCGCTACTTGTGGTGGTGTGCATGCAGAAGCTTGTACCTGATGCAAGGGTGTAGAAATGTTATGCTGTGTAGGACATGTTGTTGTGTGTAGGAGCAACAGCAGCAGAACTGGGACGGTCAGGATCGTAGGCCAGTGTGCTCCCACCAGCCCAAAACGTGGACCACTAGTAGTGGAGGAGTATGCTGTGCATGTTGTGGTAGTAATGCTATTGGTAGAGTAGCAACGCTCGTCGTCGGGACAGTGGGATGCTGTGGCTATGGCTGTAGTGGTGGTGTGACTGATGCAACTTGAAGTGCCTGAGCAGGCAGAGCAGGATCATTAAGAATGGGACAGGTAGGTGCAGTCAGAGTGGGATCCAAAGAGAAGGCCATGTTTTGCAATTTTTGCTCAAGGGCCAGAAGTTGCTGAGATTGTACGGTGATAGAACCATCAGCAGTAGTACCGAGTGCTGGAAGAGCAAGCAGTAGTGATGTCATAGGGTGCTGTAAGTTCAAAGATGCTGCAAGTCGAATTCCTACTAATGAGGCAATTGCAGCCAGCTATGTGTCAAGTGAAATGGGGTCAATTGAAGGACAGGGCATCATCTGATCAGATGCCCTGGTGGTAGTAATGGTAACCGCCTCAGCCGCGGGCTCCAGACCAATATGGGTCTGCCAGTGTCCCTAAACTGGCAGACAAGGAACTCCAGGCGCCTGAAAATGGCTATCATGGAGTGAAGATGGAATGACTAATGTCAAAGTAAAAGAGTGAGGAGGGGCAGAAACAGGAATCCCCTCCAGAGCAGCTGGTGCAAAGGTCTCAGACACTCGCTAGGCCATAATAGTCCGCGTACGAGTAAGGATGGGGCTGCGATTGCTAGCGAGAAGATGATGCCTACGAGGAGCTATCGTCGGAAGTGACGAATAGCTTGAGGGAAGATAGTCGAGAATAGTGCCTCAAGACAGAGGTCACAGAAAGGAACTCCCATGCTCAGACCTTGGAACTCGCACACAGAACTCTATACCTTACAAGGGAAAAGAACCTAATGTGTCAGTGAAGATGTGAAGACAAGACAACAAAAGAAGTAAGTTAGCTACGCAATTGTTTGTTAGGGTGGCATGAATGGCACACATGCACATGAATCTGACTAACATGCTCTCTCTCACCATGCATGTCCCTCATGGACCGGACCATATGGGACGCACTCATGGGTTTGGGTTTCAACTCGGGTGATAAAAGTAGGTTCCCGTTGTAAATCCTGGTCGAAGCGCAGGTAGTGAACGGGTGGTGCATTTGTGGCCTCGTCTCCTGCAGTAGCATGGAGCTATACCCTCTACTAGCACCGACACAACCCCAGACATGGGCTGACAAACTAGCAACACGTCCTACGCCAAAGCTATAGAACGGCCTACTAGAATTGTCCTTAGTAAACTGTGGGTGACCGAGAAGAGAAGATGCATGCCCTATATGATCAATCATGCGATATGCTTTTGTGTCTTTTACTTGCATTTTATTAAACTGTAGGGATTTGTGAGCATTTATCTCTAGTTATGCCTTATTATATGTTCATTTGAGTTTGTGTTTTATTTTAACCAGATAGGGAGGCAAACATGGCTCTACTCTCCTAATCATGGCAAATTCAAATAAAAGGAACAACACACAATCATGGCATCCAAAAAAGTCAAACAACAAGCAAAAGGCTTGAACATGGCATGTGTTGGTGTAGTGCTCACAAGTATGTGAATAAAAGCAAGTATCGACAAACAAAGCATGAATTAAGTCACGTGCATGTGCGGTGGCCTAGTAATAGTGTAAAGAAGGCAAAAACGGCATGTTCAGTCAAATATGTACAATCAAACAGAACAAGCAAACAAGCACAATGTATATAGACCAAAGAAAAGTACGGAAACTAGAACGAAAGCTACAATCTGTTTATCCCCAGTGGAGTCACCAGTTCCTGTGACCATGCAGGTGGAATCCTGCACGGCTCTCCTCTACAGGGTGCATGGAAGCACTCGAGGAGTCCCAATATGGTCACGATGAAGATTGTGAATCTGGAGAGGAAGACTAGACTCGGAAACACCAAGGAGAGATGAGAGAGGATAAGGAAAGGAGTCGCCACCTAGTCTTTTAATGGAAAGGCGAGGAAAACCAAACACATTGGAAAATCAAGAAGCAAACATGATGCTGAAAACATGTGTGCTCTATGCCTAATGGATAAATGAATGCGGGCCAGAGAAAGGATAAGGATTCTAGTTACGCATGGGGAAGGGATTAGGCGCCCCCATGCGCTTGAGAAAACTCAATCTTTCTAGGTTTCCTACCTGCCAATGGTCTAATGGGTGTGTGCTTGCTTATTCTAAATGTTCATGCTACTGATGACTGGAGATAACATGCCAAATCAAAGAAAAGAAATGAAATAAGGGGAAAAAGTTAATCCGAGGGTCAAATGTAGGCATTGAGAATGCCGCTTCACTGTACGCCCTTGGGCGATGAGGAAAATTATGAAAATCGAGAAATTCTCGGAAAGCGTCTCGCAAATCAGCCGAAATTCGAAGAAATCCGAGAAAATCAAATTGGGGAAAATAATCCTCTTCTGGGACAATGTTGGCTTTGTTTAGCCTTTTAATGTACGCCCTCAGGCGATGGAAAGCCAAATCAAGCCAAAAGATGGGGAAATTGGAAAATAATCTGGGAAACGATGAGAAAACCAAGCATAAAATGTGCTAGAAATGTGTGCACATTGAATGGAAGAAGTCACGAGAAAACATGCAAGAAAAAGTGCAACAAATTGTGCAAAATGCATGCAAGAGTGTGAAAATGAAAATTTCCAAGGGCTTTTGCGCAAAAAACCCAAATTATGAATGAAAATAGAAATTTTGAAGCCAAATCATTAAAAGTACATAGGAAAACACTTTTCATGCAATTCTAGAGAAATCTGGGGACAGGTGTGCAAAACTATGCATTCCTAGTCAAATTGAAGATTTCCAAGAATTAAAATGCAAATGTGCCACTAAAACATGCATTTAGTGTAATTCAGTGGAAATTCAAGGTAAAAGAAGCAAGAAAAAGAGTCTATGAAAATTTTAGGGGCAATTTAGTAATTTTACCCTAGAAAACAAGCATTCAGTGTGATATCTGTAAAGTTCATGAGCTAAAATGCAATTTAATCAGTAAAATATGCATTCAGAATGATTTCAGAAAAGTTTAGACGCTAAAATGCAATTTAATTAGTGAAATATGCATTCAGAATGATTTTCAGAAAACTTAGGGGTTTAAATGCAATTAGCAAGCCTAGGAAACATTATTATGCAACAAGAGGGGGCATATTGCAATATTTTCAGTTAAAACTTTATTCAAACGATTTTTAAACAATGATCTAGGACCTCAATGCAAGAGAAGGACCTAATTGTACTAAAAAAAAGGATCTAAATGTAACAAATCAAAAGTAACTGAAGTTTATTAAAAGAC
Source organism: Posidonia australis (assembly GCA_024699735.1). Classification (NCBI taxonomy): domain Eukaryota; kingdom Viridiplantae; phylum Streptophyta; class Magnoliopsida; order Alismatales; family Posidoniaceae; genus Posidonia; species Posidonia australis. Next base: position 4,910 of record JAMKQA010044112.1, on the reverse strand, counting down.
AAATATTTTTTCACTTTGTAAAATAAAAGAAGATCGACGACTGCTGACGACGGAGCTCTGCCGTCGACGACCGCCGGAGGGGCTATTGGAGGCTTTCCCATGGCTTGATCTGAGATCAGACCCCATGGGAAGCAAGACGGGAAGAAGAGAAGAAGATCCAACGGTCTGGATCGAAGCTTCAAGGGCTGCAGTAGGCTACCTGTCCCCCTCGTCGTCGGAGCACTCCTGCGACGGTGCCAGGGAAGAAAGAAGCTACTGGAGAGCTACGGTGCATTATCCAGAGGACCAAGAGGCTCAGAAAAGTGTGGAGGAGCATGTCCCTTTCGTCGGGAGGCAAAATGGAGGTTGATCGGGCAATGTGGTGGTCCACCTATCATTGTCGTCGTCTCCTCCGACGAGCAAGGTCGCGAGTGTGTTCCAAAGGTTGTGGTTTAGATCTGGAGGCTATGATGTGCTAGAGACGTGCCGTGGAATGTTGCTGGATACTCGAAGTCTCTCGACGATGCTAGAGGCACATGCTCAAATGCTAGCTTCAGTCGTCTTCTCCAGTGACGGCAGGCATGACTCCAGCGTGTTGCTCCCAGTGGCTTGTAGTACGATCGACGGGGCATCTAGAGCATTGGAGAAGCTTGAGGAGCATAGGGGGAGGCAAACCTAATGTTTTGGGGCACAATCTGAATAGCTGATCGATCCCCCCACCTAGGTCACCAGAAAACGGCGACGGTGAGGCTAAAACATCAATTCTAGCCAGAGAAGATGATGGGAGACCTATGAAACTGTTTTTGACATGAATTGAAGTCAGAGAAGGGCGTACCTAGTTTGGCAGTTTGATGAATTGTCGGAGCTCGCCGGAGGCCACTAGAGCTTGCCGGAGATGGCTGGAACCTCTGATTTCTCACTTCCACAAGCTTCCTCTCTCTTCCAAGAACTCTCTGGTAGCTCTGGTTGGGAGGAAGAAGGCTTGGGGATCTCTCTTCCAGGAACTCTCAGAACCGCCAAGAGTGAACCAAGTCATTGGCGGTTCTCAGCCAAAGGCTCGGAACCACCGAGAGTGAACTGAGTAGCTACCGGTGCTCAGGAAATGGCTCAGAACGATCAAGAGTGAATCAAGTCGTTACCGATGCTCAGGCAACGGCTCAGAACTGCTAAGAGTGAACAAAGTAGCTACTGGTGCTCAGGCTACTACTTAATACCGCTGAGAGTGAACTGAGTCGTTGTCGGTGCACGAGCAATAGCTCAAAACCATTGAGAGTGAACCGAGTCGCTGCTAGTGCTCAGGCAACGGCTTTGAACCATTGAGAGTGAACCAAGCAGTTGCTGGTGCTCAATCAACGGCTTCGTACCGCCAAGAGTGAAGCGAGTCATTACTAATGCTCAGACAACAGCTCAGAACCCCCGAGAGTGAGCCGAGTCGTTGTCGGTGCTTTAGTAGCAGCTCGGAACCACTAGGAGTGAACTATGTCGTTGTTGGTGCATTAGTAGTAGATCAGAACCACTGAGAGTTGATCGAGAAGCTGCCGGTGCTCAAGCAACTGCTCGAAACCACCCTAGTGAACCGAGTCACTGCCGGTGATCAAGCAATGGCTCAGAACCACCGAGAGTGACCTTAGTAGCTACCAGTGCTCAAGCAACGGCTCAGAACCACCGAGAGTGAATCTAGTCATTGTCGGTGCTCATGCAATGGCTTGGAATAGCCTAGAGCAAACTGAGTCGCTTCTAGTGCTCAAGTAGTGGCTCAAAACCACCGAGAGTGAACTGAGTTGTTGCTAGTGCTCTCGTAATGACTCAGAACCGCTGAGAGTGAACCAAGTAGCTACCGGTGCTCAAGCAACGGCTCGGAACCACCGATAGTGAATCAAGTCATTGTTGCTATTCAAGCAACGATTCAGAACTACCTAGAGTGAACAGAGTTGCTGCCAATGCTCAAGCAACGGCTCGATACTGCCAAAAATCAATCGAGTTGCAGCCTGTGCTCAGGCAATGGCTCGGAATCGCAAAGAGTGAACCGAGTCGTTGCCGGTGCTCAAGCAACAGCTCAAAACCGTCGAGAGTGAACCTAGTAGCTGCTGGTACTCAGGAAATGGCTTGGTACTGCCGAGAGTGAGTCGAGTCGTTGCCGGTGCTCAAGCAACGGCTTGAAAACGCCGAGAGTGAGCCGAGTAGTTGTTGACGCTCAGCAATGGCTCGAAAACACCAAGAGTGAATCGAGTCGCTTCTAGTGCTCAGGCAACGGCTCGGAACCGCCGCTAGTGAACAGAGTCAATGCCGACGCTCAGGTGGTGGCTCAAAACCGCTGAGACTGAGCCGAGTAGCTGCTGATGCTCAGGCAATGGCTCGGAACCACCAAGAGTGAGCCTAGTAGCTATCGATGCTCAAGCAACGGCTCGGAACCACCAAGAGTGAATTGAGTCATTGCCGGTGCTCAAGCATCGGCTCAGAATAGCCTAGAGTGAACCGAGTAACTGCTAGTGCTCAGGCGATGGCTCAGAACCACCGAGTGTGAACCGAGTTGTTGCCGATGCTCAAGTAACGGCTCTGAACCACTGAGAGTGAACCGAGTAGCTACTAGTGCTCAAGTAATGGCTCGAAACTATCAATAGTGAACCGAGTCATTGCTGGTGTTAAGCCAATGGCTTGGAACTACCTAGAGTGAACAGAGTTGCAGGTATTGCTCAGCAACAGCTCGGTACCGCCGAGAGTTAACCAAGTCCTTGCTGGTGCTCAGGCAACAGCTCGGAATCGCCAAGAGTGAACCGAGTCATTAACGGTGCTCAGGCAACGGCTCAGAATCGTCTAGAGTGTACCTAGTAGCTACCGATGCTAAGGAAAGGGCTAGTTACTGTCGAGAGTGAGTCGAGCTATTGCAAGTGCTCAAGCAACGGCTTGAAACCATCGAGAGTGAACCTAGTCGTTGTCGGCGATTACGCAACGGCTCAAAAATGCCAAGAGTGAACCGAGACGCTGCCTGTGCTCAGGCAATGGCTCGGAACCACCGAGAGTGAACTGAGTCATTGTCGGTGCTCAGGTGGTGGCTCGGAACCGCTAATACTGAGCCGAGTAGCTACCGATGCTCAAGTAAATGCTCTGAACTACCGCGAGTCAACCGAGTCGTTGCCGGTGCTCAGACAACGTCTCGAAACTGGCGAGCGTGATCCTAGAAGCTACTGGTGCTCAGGAAACTGCTCGGATCCACTGGGAGAGAATCGAGTCATTGTTGTTGCTCAGGCAACGGCTCCAAATAGCCATAAGTGAACCGAGTGGCTGCAAGTGCTCAGGAAACAGCTCAGAACTGTCGATAGTGAATCGAATAGATGTTGGTGCTCAAGAAACGGCTTGGAACCACCGAGTGTGAATCGAGACGCTGTAGGTCCTCAAGCATTGGCTCGGACTATTCAGAGTGAACCTAGTAGCTACTGCTACTCAAGCAACGACTTAGAACTACCAAGAGTGAATTGAGTCGCTACCGGTGCTCATGCAACGGCTCGAAATAGCCGAGAGTGAGCCGAGTAGTTGTCGATGCTCAGAAATGGCTCGAAAACACCGAGAGTAAATTGAGTCGCTTCTAGTGGTCAGGCAAAGGCTCCGAACCGCCGTGAGTGAATCGAGTTTTTGCTGACGCTCAGGTGGAGGCTCGAAACCGCTCAGAGTAAACCGAGTAGCTGTCGATGCTCAGGCAATGGCTTGAACCATCGAGAGTGATCCTAGTAGCTACCACTACTTGGGAAATGGCCCGCAACTGTTGATAGTGAACCGAGTCGCTGTCGGTGCTCAAGCAATGGGTCGAAACCAACGAGAGTGAATCGAGTCACTGTAGGTGCTCAGGCAATGGCTCAAAACCACCATGAGTGAACCGAGTCGTTGTTGGTGCTCAGGCAACGGCTTGGAACCAATGAGAGTGAACCAAGACATTGTCTGTTCTCAACCAACGGCTAGGAACCACCGAGAGTGAATCGAGTAGCTGCGGGTGCTTAGGCAACGGTTCGAAACCATCGAGAGTGAACTGAATCATTACCGATGCTTAGGCAACAGCTCAGAGCCACCGAGCATGAACCTAGCAGCTGCTTGTGCTAACGCAACGGCTCAGTACCACCTAGAGTGAACCATGTCATTACCAGTTCTCAAGTAACGATTCGAAACCACCAAGACTGAGCTGAGTCGTTGTCGGGGCTATGGTAGCTGCTTAGAACCACTGAGAGTGAATCGAGTAGCTGCTGGTACTTAGGCAATGGCTCAGAACCACCGCGAGTGAACCGAGACGTTGCTAGTGCTCATGCAATGGCTCGGAACCACTGAGAGTGAGCCTAGTAGCTACCGATGCTCAAGCAACGGCTCGAAACCAGAGAGAGTGAATCGAGTCATTGTTGGTGCTCATGCATCAGCTCAGAATAGCCTAGAGTGAACTGAGTCATTTCTACAGCTCTGGCGATGGCTCGGAACCACCGAGGGTGAACCAAGTTGTTGCCAGTGCTCAAGTAACGGATCTGAACCACTGAGAGTGAACCGAGTAGCTACGATGATCAAGTAACGACTTAAAACTGTCAATAGTGAACTGAGTCATTACTGGTGTTAATGCAATAGCTTGGAACTACCTAGAGTGAACAGAGTTGCAGCTAGTGCTCAGCAACAGCTCAGTAACGTTGAGAGTAAACCAAGTCCCAACTGGTGCTAAGGCAAAGGCTCGGAATTGCCAAGAGTGAACCAAGTCATTAACTATGCTCAGGCAACGACTCAAAATCGTCTAAAGTGAACCTAGTACCTACCGGTGCTCCGGAAAGGGCTAGGTACTGTTGTGAATGAGTCGAGCTATTGCCAGTGCTCAAGCAATGGCTCGAAACCATCGAGAGTGAACCGAGTCGTTGTCGGTGCTTAGGCAATGGCTCAAAAATGCCGAGAGTGAACCGGGACGCTGC
>JAMKQA010044108.1:0-10527 GCA_024699735.1 Posidonia australis | reverse complement strand
TTTAATTGGTTTATATTTGATTTTTTTATGATTTTTTAAGGATTTCTTAGAATTTTGGTTTTAAGCTTTTAATTAGGGTTTTGAATTTTATTTTAGACGTTTGTGTTTATGTTTTGATGATTTTAATTAAGTTTGTGATTAAGGTTTGATTAGCTGATTTTAATTAATTATTTTGGGAATTTTTAGGGATTTTAGGATTTTAATTTTAAGTTTTTATCAGAATTTTGTGTGTTAGATGTGATTATTAATTTTTGATTTTATGGTTTTATTTAATTGATTTGAAATTAGGGTTTTGAGTTTTAATTTGGGTTTATTTAGGGTTTTTGAGTTAATTAGGGTTTATTTATGGATTTTTGGATTAATTAGTGTTTATTTATTTATTAATTGGGTTTTTTGTTTTTATTTGGGTTTTTGGATTAATTACGGTTTTGATTTTTTATTAATTAGGGTTTGCAATGGATTTTAACTTTAATTACGGTTTTTACTTATTTTTTTGGATTTTTAAGTGATTTGATTTGAATTAAGCTTGAATTAGGGTTTTTGTCCTATTTAATTGATTTTAGTTTCTTTTCACTTGATTAGGGTTTAAAAATTTGATTAACTAGGGTTTTATTGGATTTTAAGTTGATTTAAATGGGTTTTAAGTGGATTAGGGGTTTTGTTGGATTTTAGTTGGATTAAGTGTTTTATTTGTTTTTCAGTGGATTTTAAGTTGGATTAAGTGTTTTTTTTTTTTCAATGGATTTTAAGTTGGATTAAGTGTTTTATTGGGTTAGGTGGGCTAATGTGGGTCTGATTGGGACCTATGTGGGCTAGGATTTTGGTAGTCGCGACTAGAGCATCAACTAGAGGAGCCTGCTGCCAAGTGACTTCAAAATCGGGGTGTCTACACTATGTATGTAGAGACGCTACTTTGACTAAAAGACAAACATCGGTTTGGCAAACGAAGGGTTCATTCCCTCACTTGGTTATTTATTCATAGAATTCCTTTATTTGCCAAGTTGAGTTGTGGAACAATGGTTCTTTCCTAAGGGTACTAGTTATACTTTCTTCCATGCATTTTGCATATATTTTTATGGTTTGGGACCAACTGTATTCCACTAGTCTAACTTATCATCTAAACTATTCATTGCATCGAATGATTGACCTTGCATTTGCATTTTTTGCTTGAACCATGCATCCGTGCATTAGTTCTCATGCATTGGAAGTGGAGCACAGACAGAGCATTTTTTTCAAGAGTGTTAGAAATCCATAGAATGTGTGATCCTCTTAAAAGCAGTCAACTCTCACCTATCTGTTTAGACATTCCAATTTGAGTAAGCTCTCAAACGAGAAGCCACAAAAATCTCATTTTTATTACCTTTTTTCTATTTGGTTGATGATAGGGTAATCTCCTCATAACCATCCTTAGTTTCTACCCCATTGAAGTGATCTTTATGTGGTTGACATGGTCTCGATACCAGTTGCGACACATAACTCCGAAACTAGCTTGACTCGTCCATGTTTAATCGAACCATTTGGTTGTGTGACCAAGTCTCGAAACCAAATTTGTTCACCATTTTCCACCACTTGGTTGTGCCATAATTTCTCAAAATTAGGTAGGTCCCACCTTTTTGGTTGAGTGACCATGTTCCGAAACCATAAGGTGGTTTTCATTTTTTGGATCCCTTGTGGTGGATAATTTGTGAGCAAACTCTCTATTTGAGGAAATGCTTAATGGAGATATCGCTCTTACCTTGGAGCCAATCTTGTTCCAAGATTAACTCCAATGAGAGGCATCTATAGATATCCTATTTTTCATTTCCTTGAGTTAGTAAGGATAGAAAACCTAGAGGAACCCTAGATCACATGGCTAAGGATTTATAACATATTTTTCAATTTTTTTATGATTTTTTTTAAAAACATTTGTGATTTTAATTGATTTAAGGTTATTAGTTGTGGCAAAGCTAACACACTCAAACTAGTAGTTGGTTTGACTCCCATGAATATTTTTGGAGTGAGTCAACAACTGTAGTAGAGTTGACAGTCCTATCTTACTCAAATTAGTGGTAGATTTGTGTATTTTGACCTTAAAGAAGATATTTTTATGATTTTATGGAATTTCTGAAGTTTCTTAGGCTTTTAACATATTTCTACAGATTAAAATAAAAGATAGGGGATAAAATGTAAAAGACTAGGATGTTGCCAACGTGGTAGGCGACATGCCTAATCACCACTTTAAATGGTGACGAGATGTCTTAGTGCCATAGCAACCGGCAACGAGTATTCTGGCATACTTTCTTAATATAATTTGTCATTCTAGGCTTTAATATGATATATGGGACATTTATAAAATATTATCATGTTTTTCCCATAATTATTATAATTTTTATGATTTTCTAGCAATTAAATAGATATGCATATCTTATGAATCCATATAAATGCCAATTAATTCAGGAAACTTCAAGAAATTTGGATGATACTAAATTAAGATTATTTATCTTTATTTTCATAAAAAGAAGATTTTATGATAAGTTATCACATTTTTTTAAAAATGTGATACCTATATTTAATTGAAGGTAATGCTGGAGATATTAATTCACATATATGCAAATTTATATACAAATTTAAAAAAAAAAGATAAATATATATGCAAATTTATATTAATTCACATATATCCTTAATTTTAATTGATATTTTTGTAATTATTGGAGATTTAAAATTTAAAATTTGATCTACTTAACATTTTAAGTTTGATTTGAATTTGAAATTTATTTCAAATTTCTTTCCATTACAAAGACAAATTTAAGGATTGATTTGGTTGTTACTTGTTATTAGATTTGTATGTGGATATTTTGGGATTTTAATTTTTGAAAATTTACCTTTTAGTTGCTTAACACCTATGCAAGCGGCGACTAGCTGACGTGGAAAATATCATTACCTTTTAGGTGTTGATTCACCATGTCAAGAAAAATCGGAATCTATAGCCTTATCGCCACTCCATGTTGCGATGCAATGATTTTGTCGCCTGTCCGATAGGTGACGACAAAAAATCTCCTTTTTATTCCATTTTAATTGAATTTAATCTTGGTCCTTGATCCCCCACTCGTTCTTGACGATATCAGGTGTCCCTAAACTCTAAAAAAGACCTCTAGGTCAAGTATTTGAGGGGAGGTACATTGAAAATCCTAAGGAGCCATTTAGGAATCTTAGAAAAGAGAGAAAGGAGAGAGAGAGACCTTGAGCTAGAGAGAGAGAGAGAGAGTCATAGTCCATCCTCCATATCCAATTCCTTGTGAAAACCTAGAGCCACGAGAGATCACCTCCTCCCAAGAGCCAAAGCGTACCTCTGGTGCTCTGTACACCTGCCTCCACTTCCTCTACTCATGCCAAAGGGCATGAGAGTGAAGGAAGTATTTTTTCAATTAATTCATTTTTTATATAATCATTACATGTTAGAGAATAGCCTATGGCATATGTATGTGGAGACGACTTCCGATTAGTATTAGTTAGGAAGCCGTTAGGCAACATTCAACAACCCACATCTGCACAACCTAGCCAGCAGCACCTCATGTCTTCCTTCTCCATCGTCCCAACACCCAAGGAGAAACTTGCACCCAACCACAACCATCACCAACCTACACGTCTCCTGCCACTGTCCATTTACTTCCATCATCACCACTTTCAAAGCGCCACCACCCTCTTCAGCAACTGTCGTCCCTTCCTCCCCACAGCAACTCAAACAGCACGTCCCTCTTGGCCTTCATCCGCATCACAGCCAAGCCTCCACACAGCACCTTTATCACATCCAAGCCTTGCATAACTCATCAAACACCTCTAGCACGTCCTCAGGCACCTATACTACCATCTTGACTCAACCTTGCCCCCTCTTTCACCATCGGGCAATGGCAAACTAGAGAGCCACCACATGCCACAAGCTTTGGGAGGGACAAATAACCTTCATCACAGGTAAGCTCCCTCTTCCCTGATATGCATATCTAAGTCTATTTTTCACATCTGTATTCCTACTGGGATCTTGTTTTGCATCCCTTTCATTTTCGTTTCTGCCATAGTTTCGTGTCATAGCCACATGCATGGTGATGGGTTCAAGGTTGTTCACATGAGGCTGACGGCCCCTGAGCGTGGACAGCAGCCCGTCCAAGCACATGTTCCTCCTTCCTGATCCTTCCTAGTGCTCGACACATGCTCACAGTCAAGGAATATGCCTCCTTAGGCCAACTATCTCACCGATGGCGAAAAGGCCATGAGCCACGGTGGAATGGAATGGTGAACATTAGTCTCGCTTGCATTGGTTCGTCTCTACATTCCCCCATCACCTTCTCCTTCCTCCACCCTCCATGAATGTTGGGAAGGGTCCTCGGAACTCACGGCCCACCACCATGGCCATGAAGAGCTGGCTGAAACCCAACAACAGATGTGGGAGGTGGGGGAAGGCAGCCAAAGCTTCCTGGGTCTGACCATGATCCTTAGGAGTGCTCATTTGAGTCTATGCGCGCTCCCTCATAGCCTTGGTGCATGATTAGATGGTTTAATTTTTGTCGGCATTGTGTTGGAGCTTGCAGCTTGAGTTGCAGAGCCTGGGACGCACATATATGGCACAAATACATGGTGCAAATTATGGGTGCACCATTCCAGCACATTTCATGTGTTTTCCCAGAACATTTGTTTGGGTTTGAGGTGGCTTGGGAGTACACTTGCACTGAAGCATGCTTATGTGTGCTCAAACCCTAAATTTCCTCTAAAGTGGGGTTCGAGTTAACCTTATCATAAAGGTACTTTGTCCAATATTTAACCTCTGTAATAAAAAATACTAATGCCTTGCACTTGTACTCCCAATGTAGAGTTGCTGCGGAAGTTTTGAAGGGAGTTGCCTTGGTAGCAGATATCCTCACCTTCCAAGTCCTCATTTTTTGGGTTTTTCGATAGCATCTATAGGGCAATGATGCTCACTACTCGAGCTCTTGAGAATGGGGTGTGATATCTCCCTAGTGGATTGTATTGGTGCAAACCCTATGCGTCGGCACCTGGTATAGCGTAGCTACGCAATAGGTCGTATCCTACTCTGCTTGTTTTATTTGCATTAGCGTAGCATCAAGCATATCCTAAGCACATATTTAGAGCATTCGTTAGCTTGACATCACATTATTGCCCATGGGCATACAGAAACATCTTTATACCAACATAACCATATAAGTCAGCGAAAGTCATGAAAGACAGACTTGTTGGACACACAAGGGTATTTAATACCTTTCTCGTACGTAATAAGGATTCTTATCCTATTTTCTAGTACGCAATGACTTTTTCTCTAGTACGGATCAAATCATGTTTGCATCGTTTTCCTTATCCTCTATTTTAAGTAGATTAGGTAGGGACTCCTTTACTTTGTTATCCTTGCTATTTATTCCTCACCTTGGTTTTTTACCATGACTTTGCTTAGTTTCGTGCATTTAGCCTTTTGCGCCTCATACAAGGTGCACATCGACATGGTTATAGTACCTCTAGATGTATATTGCAAGGTTTCATTATAAAAAGTTACTGTATCACACAAATATAAATTGTCATTATTAACTAAAGAAACAGTACCAATAAGATTAGAATCTTGAAAAAGACTAAATTTCCCATTTCCTTGAAGGTAAGAATAACCATATTTGTTTAATATAGAAACAGAAATAAAATTCCATCTAAAAGATAATACAATATAGGTCTTTCAAATCGACATTATAACCAGTTTGTAACAATAATCTAAAATGACAGATAACTTCCACTTCAACTTTATTGTCATCACTCACAAAGATGTGTTTTTCGCCATCACTTGGTATCCGACAAGTTAGGCAACCCTACATAGACACACTTATGCGAGTAGTTGCACCAGAATCTATCCACAAAGTGTATCTAGGTACAGAAGCTATATTAACTTCAAAACAAATAAAAGTAAAAGATGTACCTTTCTTAACATGACAAACGTGATACTTGGTACAATCATTCTATTTGTGCTCACCATTTCTACAATAATGGTAGGTAAACTCAAACTGCCTCTGTTGCTTTTTAGGTGAAATACCTACAGCTTCATTGGTCTTTAGTTTCCTTTTTCCTTTGTCCTTAAAAGTAGATGTCAGGTAAGCACTTTCTATCTTGTCTTGCTTTAGTCTTTCTTCCTCTTGCACACAATGAGAAATGAGCTCACTAATAGTTTATTTTTTGTTTTGGCAGTTATAAGTATTGATCTTAAATTGACTGTATTGTGCAAGAAGAGAGATCAAATTTAAATGCACGAGCAAGTCTTCTTACAGCTCTAACTTAAGTACTTTTAGTTTTAAAGTAATATTAGATATTTCCAAAATGTATTCCCTTAAATTTTCCTTAGCCTTATACTTCATAGAAACTAAATTTGTCAATAGTGTATTAGTTTATGCTTTTTCATTCTTAATAAATTGTTTCTCAAGGTCATTGAGAAACTTCTTGGTATTCGTCTCTTCAGACAGTGTGCTCCTAAAGGTCTTTGAAATGGCGTATCTTATGATCATCAGGCTTAGTCGATTGGAACGCTCACACTTTTCATAAACTTTCTTGTCCTCAGTCAAACTGTCGGACTCAAAAGTAACAGATTGCTCCATCCTTAGGGCATAATCTAGATCCATCCACTAGAAAATAATCATAACATTCTCTTTCCAGTACTTGAAATTTATGCCATGAAAGGGATCAAATTGATGTTGGCATTTATTGAAGTAGACGCATTTATTGAAGAAATTAATAAATGATTAAAAACAAGAGAATAGTTAGTCCAAGGACAAACATATAAATTTTAATAATAAAGAGACAAACAAATAAATTTAATTTATGGTGGGGTCTAACTCAAGATACCTAGTGCAACATCAACATTTAGTCTTTAGGCTGAAATATCAACTTACAAGTGGTACTTTTCAATGTAGTAATTAAATACTAATAATTAGTTTTGTCAAGTAACAAATCTTCCTTTGGGCCGACTAATTATCCATATGGCACAACAAAATAATTGTCACGTATTTATTATCACAAGTGTGTTTGATAATCAACTAAATAGTAACTTTCCTTTGGGTCGATTACTATCCATATGAATCTTAAACATACTAACATTTTTCTATCCCAAATAGACTAATATAGGCAAGAGAGTCTACTTTGGTAGGATGTTGCTTTAATTAATCTATTAATCTATTCTTAAATAAAAGATAATTTATAGTTGATCATCAATAATGAATTATTTGATTTCATATATTATGGACTAACTTTATTGTATACTCAAACAATCACTGAATAAAGTCAAAATTGACATACATAAAACAGAAATGCATTTTCACGCATAAATCAAAGTTACTAATGTTTTATGTGTAAAAATATTCAAGGATAATGCCACCTACAACCCACAGCCCAAGCCAATCAGTACTAATCAATATAAGGTCGGCCCAAGCGGTTGAAAAAGTAATAAATTATTAAGCCCAAATCAGGATATTTACGCATGTTAAAAACCCCAAAGCATGAAGGGCATTGGTGTGGTAGTCAATGGTGTTATTTGGCTTCGTATATAATATTATTAAATATTCCACTAGTGCAAAATGAAGCCAAATCCCACCGGAACAGATACATAAATCAAAAAAAGGAAAAAAAACCTAGAAAGAAAAACACGCCTACACGTCAAAGATTGATTCTAAAATGGGCAAACTCCACCACTCCCAACGCATTCACGCGTGAAGTTAAACTTTCTCTTTTAAATTAGTAAAGTTATTTTCAATTTTGATGGATGAAATTATGATTTCTATATTGTTTATGTATATGAATTTCTGGGTAGAAAATCTTGTTACAGGTTTTGAGAAGGAGGAAATGTTGCAATTTGTTTCTGTCATGGCTTCACAACCTGTAGAGTCTTCCATTCTCCTTTCCATTCCTTCTTCTTCAAGAATTCCATTGGGAGAGGATTCTTAGAATATTATGGAGAATCTGGAAGAGTGACATTGACTTCCTTACTGAAGAAAATTTTTGTGTTATATTATGATTTGCTCCACCATTGGTGATAATTTTGATACTTTATTAAGGCTGTTATGCCTGAGGCTTTGTAATATTTGCACCATGATACTGTTTCTTATCTGGCCTTTATGCCGATGAAATACTAAATATCTAAACCGTTAACAAAAAAAAAAATTGTTTATGCATGAAACAACATGAATTTAACGATATTTAACATTTTTAGATCAAAAAATACAAGATTTCATGATGAAATGACATGATTTGCTCTAATGTCACTTGTTAAAAATATATCTCAAAAATACATGAATTTTATATATTAAAATTCAATTTTCAGGATTTAAATATGTCATATTCATCACAAATAAAATATATGCCGAAGCGTACCTGAATCAATGTAGAAATCGTGGAAATCCTAGTTCCTCTTGTTTCGATTTGGTCTTCCAAAACTATTAAACTCTTCTTTCTTAGTATTTATCAAGATGGAGGTGAGAGAGAAGGAAAGTCAAAAGCTTAAGTTTGGGGACCATGACTTTAATTTATAGAAGTTTATAATTTTATATATTTCCAATTTTACCTACTAACAAATGGAAATGTCTTAATGGTCTCTACGCTTATTAACCCACACAACTTAAGATGCTTATTGACTCAATCCAAAAACTAAATAGATCACTATAATGAATTTAATCAGAAAATAACCTACAATAATTTAATTAATTTTATATTGACTCATATTTTACTGAATTTAACCAAACACAAATGTCTTTGACATAAGTTATGGATTCAAGTTAATGAACAATAGCATGGAAGTGCACGCTTATCACACCACGACTGAGAAAGGGTGGAGGGGGTTAATGGTTGAACTTGGTCCTCGTCTTCCGTGCAACTTGAACTTCTTGAATCAAGAGTCCTCTGTTGCAAAATAGAGATTAGAGAAAACATCCTACTTGTGAGACAAAGAAAAACTCATGGTTGCCAATCAGGTTAGCGAGTGCAGAAATAAAGGAAAACATGATAAAATCAATTATTTCTAATTGTTTTGACTCACATTAGACATGGAATACGAAACTCAAAGATTAAGGACACGGATCGCTTGGTATGGATGGAGAAGATAGGAGTTTGTCACTAGCACACCCAACTCATTTTTTAGGAAGGACAGCCTCTACTACTATATCTACTTCTATAATATGTTATAAGTGAAATATTTTAAAAGGGAATAACCACAATGATATGAAAGGTGGTGTAACTGACATAATACACTATACTAGAACCCTGATTTGTACATGTAGCTTTTAAAACGGTAATGCGGAAACTTACTAATGGGTCATCGTGCATGATTCTAGGGATGTGTTGCAACTTTGAAAATAAGGAATAAAACTATAGAAATGCTAATGACTAGATAAAAACATTTTTGTGCTTCTTGACAAGGAAAGCCAAAATAAAAGAAAATGTGGGATACAATAACATGCAAAAGGTTGGAGAAGATGAAATTGGAAGTGTAGTACTTGAACTATAAAGGAAATTATTTCACCTTGATATTGTATTTTTTGTTTCACTAGGGATCTTAAATGGCTAGTGGGGAGGAGTCCGTCGCCTTTTGAGAAGGGAGAAAACTCCACTTCTCAATTTGACAGAGCTCTCGCTATGGAATTCTAGATTAGAAAACTATATTAGGAGCCTTGGATCTATTTTACATTAGGAAACTTGTAGAACTCTCTTTCACTATATTTTCTCTAGAGCCCCTCCACCCTTCTCTCTCTGTTTCAGGTCCTTCCCTTTATTTCAAGTCCTTTTGAAATGAGAAGAGCTAAACTCTATATATAGATGGAAATGTCATTAACGTAGGTGCTTTTCTTAATGTTTGTTAAGCTTGTTTAAAGCTAAATAATTGCAATTTATTTTAAAGAATTGGATAATACACATGTGTGCTAGGATTTTCCTATGCGTGTGCACATAATATGTGTGCCCTAGAGTTGGCTTGTTCACGCACACATGTCAGGTGCGTGCCAAGATTGCCCAGTCAATAATTTGTTTATCCTTAAAACCTAATTGGGAAAAATAACATCTTCTTGAAAAACTGCGTCGAAACAAAAGCTCTCTGAGATTAACTGAGTTACTGCCTCTCGATCTCTTCCACTCCTACTTTCGCCCCGCTCTGCCATGGCGGCATGTCGGATGCCTCAGGGGCGCCGTGAGCCCTATTTTCTCCGCTCACGAAAGGCGGTGTCCGGGAGAGATCGGGACGATTGTGCTGGATCTAAGGTGGCGTCTTCTCAGATGGTAACCTCTAACCCTCCTTCATCTCTGATCTGCCCATTTAGGGGCAATCGGAAGAGGAAGGCTTCTGTTTCTCTCCTTGGGTCGGTGCAGGAGTGTCTTGCTCCCTCTGACTCTTCCCGGAGAAGATCGCTTTCCGATGTCTCTAGATTTTCTTGATCTGGAATATCGGTGATCTTTTGTGGTTTTGTCCCTTGCTTGAGCATTCCTGTAGATCGGAATGGGCTTATTGTTGTGGATGCTAGTTTTATTTGC
>JAMKQA010044106.1:0-12663 GCA_024699735.1 Posidonia australis | reverse complement strand
GATGCAAGCAAGGTCTTAGGTACCCACATCATTTTTGGTTTCCTTTTTATACCATTTATTTTAATTTGATTGTTGTCAACCCATTTTGACTGCCTTCTTACAACAAAGATGTATTTTTCGTTTGTAGTTGCTCTTATAAATCCATTTTCATAAGAGGTGTCATTAAATTTTGAATATCCAATTCCATGTTTGTTCAATCAATGTCTTTGACTTGAGAGGATTTTATCTAGGTTTTCTTTTCCTTTTGTGAATTTGGTTATAATGTTAAGTAAGTCACTGCTATTGATTTTTAATGTTGTAATATCTTTTTCTAGATTTTTTATGTTATATTTCATATGGTTGATTTCTTTCTTTAGTTCAATATTTTTCTGATTTAGTTCATCATTTTCATCAAGCAAAATTTTACCTTCACTAATGAGTTTCTCATTTTCATTTGTAAGTTTTTCTATGTTTTAGTTTTGACTTCTATTTTTGGCTTTTAGAGTCTTATATTTTTCATATAATTCGTTAAAAGCCTCCAGGAGTTCCTCCATGTTGATGCCTTCCATGTTAAAGGAAGAGCTAATCTCACTAGCCTATGCCATGAAGCATATGTTAGCTTTTTCACTTTCTGAGACAGAGTCCCCATCACAAGATGAGTCACTCTCATCCCATGTGGCTTGGAGGGCTTTCTTTTTTATGAGTCTTTCATTCTTTTTATTAATTTTCATCCTTAAAAGTGGACAATTTCTTTTGAGATGTCCTAGTTTATTGCATTTAAAGCATAGGGGTGGATCATCTTTTTCATTATTTTTATCTTCATATTTATTTAATTTCTTCTGAAATCTTCCTCTCTTAATGAATTTATTAAATTTTCTAATTAATAGGGCAATGTCTTCATCTTCATCTTCATCTTCGGATTCTTCTGAATCTGAAGTAACTTTTAGTGCTATATTCTTCTTCTTAGAGTTTTCAATTTCTTCCTTTTCCTTTTCCTTTTTCCTTTAGTTTGACCTCATAAGAAGTCAGGTTTCCTATTAAGTCCTCTAGGGAATATGTTGATAAGTCCTTAACTTCTTCTATGGCAGTAGTCTTCTTTTCCCATTCAGGGGTAAGAGACCGAAGGATTTTCCTCACTAATTCACTTTGAGAATAATCTTTGCTATGGGATTGTAGGTTATTAGTTATTTCATTAAATCTGGTGAACATTTCACTTATGGGTTCATTATCTTTCATTTTAAATAGTTCAAATTTGTGAACAAGCATGTTTATTTTTGTTTCTTTAACTTGGTTAGTTCCTTCATATGTGACTTCTAAAATATGCCATGCTTCATGGGAACTCTTGCAGTTTGAGATCCTATTAAATTGTTCTTTACTACCAGCACAAATTAATATGTTTAATCCTTTAGCATCTAATTGTGCTAGGAGTTTTTCTTCATTACTCCACTCTCTAAAGGATAAGGAGCTCAAGGTAAAACCATTTATTACTACATCCCATGATTCAAAATTTATTGATTTCAGATATATAATCATCTAACATTTCCAATAACGATAATTTATTCTATCCAAAAAGGGTGGTTTATTAATGTTTTGTCCCTCCATAATATTACTGTTAAATGATAAAGAAGCCATATATTCTAGTAGACAATTAATCTAACTCTAGAAAACCGAACTCTGATACCAATTGTAGGATCGAGTGCCTTCTCTAGAGGGGGGTGAATAGAGAATTTTAATTTTTAATATTTACTTTCCCAATTTTAGTTACAAGTTAAACAAAATGAAGTGTGTTAATAAAGTAAACAAGCAACTATTGCACAATCATATAAATTTGAGGTTAAGACTAATTCATGCACATGAAGGGGATGAGAGAAATTGAATACACAGGCAATTTATAGTGATTCGGCCAAAACCCTAGCCTAGTCCACTCCTCAAGACCCTTACTTGCGTTGGCTATACCACCAACCCAATCCTTGCTCCTTCCACTTCTCGTACCCCAAGAAGCTAGAGCCTCCTCTTGTAGCATTACAACAGATGACTTCCCTTTCATAGAGCGCTTTCAAATAAAAATTACAACACTAGCTTGTGAAGAGAACGTAGGACAAAGTTGAGTACAGTAATCAAGGGTTACAAGTATGTTGATGTGATGTGTGTCCTATCATGGCTTATAAGGGTCCTATTTATAGCTAAAGGACCATCAAAAAATGTGTCTAACGACTAGAAAAACAGTCATAAACGACTAGTCTATCGGTATGCCGTTTTGACCTTCAGAATGCCATTTATGTCTTCTAATTGCAACTCTCGGGTAATTCGGTATGTCAGAATTATTTTGGTATGCTGAATTCTCCTGATATGGTATACCGTTTTAGTACGGTATGTCGTTTTATCATCAGCTTTATCTCCACAATATTTTTCGGCGTTCCGTTGCTTGTGCCAATTTTTCCTGCTTTGGTATGTCGATTTTTCTCCAGTATGTCATTTTTGATTCTTCATCTTTGATTCAAAGTACCATTGTTTGTGTCATTTCTTCCTGATTCGGTATACCAATTTGATTCGGTATGCCGAAATGGTTCTTCTTTTTCTTTTCAACCAATTTTACTAAGTATAACACATTTATTTACAACATATTTCATAAGGTTTACATGACTCAAGTAATTACAACTCTTCAACCTTATTTTCTTCCATGAAAATATTAAAAAAATTCATTAGTTCAAGTATAATCATCAAAACAAAATATATTTCTAACATTCCAGACATTTGCACCACCACCTCAGCCCTCACCCCACCTCCTCACTGCACCAACATTAGGTGTGACACCACTACCTCAAGCACACCACCTCACTGCACAGCATCCTACTCCAACATCTAGTGGCCAGCCCCTCGGTTTGGCTGGAGTACAGCATCCACAAAGCCTACAGCCTGGCGTCGTACCGTTGCAGCAGCTGTTACTCCCACACTCAGCACCCACGGTCACGTAATTTTCTGCTCATCCTCCTCACACACCATCAGGTCCAGGCACTTTCACTTCCACAATTACACCCAGCACTTCTGCAAGGATATGCTGGCCATCATGCCACAGCACCAGGTGGTATGATGGTGGACCCAGAGGAGCATTTAGGTGTGACCCATACAACATATGTGGTCGTTCCCCCTACTGCATCACCCTTGTTGGTAGCAGCTCCAGATACCCTCCACGCTAGGGTGGGTGACCTAGAGAGAGCACTTCGACAAGTGCAGGAGGCAATCGCCAACCCTATGGATTTCAGGACCTCTGTTATTTCCCAGAGGCAATACTCCCACCGCATTGCCAAATCCTAGACTTCAAGAAAAACAATGGTAAGGGTTGCCCCATTTCATATCTTAGGGCATATTGCGGAGATCTCACTCAGCTCCAAGCTGACGAGAGGCTGCTTATCCGTCTCTTCCAGAAGACTCTCACTGGTCCAGCCCTCAAGTGGTTCACGTCGCTTGACATGGGCTCGATCAAGACTTGGAATGACCTCTTACAGGCGTTCATGGATCAATATGCTTTTAATCTCGACTTGGTTCCAAAGAGGGATGATCTTGTCGCCACAAGACAGAAACCCCACAAGCAGTTTGAAGAGTACGTCGGTCGCTGGCATGCCCTTGCGTCACAAGTAAGAGATAGACCCTCCGACAAGGAGTCTATCGAGATCGTTATTCGAGGTGCATAGCCAGATGTTGGGGCTCTGTTAAGCATTCAGCCCATCACTACCTTTACATCACTAATTCAGGCTGGCACTCGCATGGAGAGTTCGCTAAAAGGTGGGAACTTTCCTGCCCTCTTTACGTTTGCCAAGTAGGCCACTTCTTCTAGTAGCAGCTTTAACAACACTGTTAACACCAACAATGGCAAGAGAACAGTTGTCGCTTTCATCAAGCCTTCGGTGAAGCCTACTAGAGTAGAGAGCCAGCCTGACCTGAACCAATTAGCAGCTGCACCTAGCTCTCCACACACCACATACACGCACTCCACTGTCGAACCAATGCATCACGTCCCACCAGCTCGACAAGGACAACAACATAGGCAGAGGCACGGTCGTCGCACTGAAAGTGACTTCACTCTGCTTGATAGACCACTAAATGCCCTCTTCCCTCAGATCGTGTCACTTCTGCAACTCTCGGATCCTCTTTTGCCACTAAACCCGCTCCCAAGGTGATATAACGCAAATGCTTACTACGATTATCATCGAGCTCTGGGACATTCGACTGATAACTGCCACACTCTCTGGGATGTTGTCCAGAATTTGATCGACAAATGAGCTATTGTCATCAACACCTAGGAGGCACACACTGCACTTGCACCACCACCTCCACGTGCACAAGCACCACCTACATATCCCAACCTTATTAACCAGCCCATGCCTGCGCATAACAACTCAGCAGGCGTCGGCACCTCAGGAATTCATTTCCTTTCTTCTTTTGGGTCTACGATGTCTGTAGTAGACCTCTCTGATCTGATCCAGACCGTAGATGAGACCTTTCCTACTCATTTTATCATTTGATTCGTGTCGGTTCTGATACGGCTGACTATTAGGGTGGAGCATACCGCCGCACCGTCGACCGTGCACTCTAGGTCGTCTATTTGCTTACTAGCCTAACCCATGCCTACATATCCTATCCAGTCTCCTATCCAGTCTCCACTCCAGTATCTTGTCCAGCTTCCTATCCAACATCTTATCCAGCTAGACCACCTTTCAGTCAACCCGATGTCGGCCCCGCTGGAACTGGCATTACGTACCCCTTTTGTCGTCCACCTAACGAAGGACATTCACCATGTTCCGCCCCTCGTCAGCCAGCCCCTCAATCTTCCAGGACGGTCCCTTGTTCTACCCCTACCTCCTCGACTTGACAGGAGCAGCCCTCTACCGACATCACATCTCAATTGAAAAAGGTTAAGGCTGACATCTCTATTTAGGATCTCATCCATACTTCTTCGGGGCATCGAGAGGCCTTCCTAAGGGTTTTTCAGGCTGCTCACGTCTCCCCCACCATAGAACCATCTGCCCTTGGAAATATGGTGGGCATGATCGCAAGGCCCAATGTCATTTTCTTTTCCAGTGAAGAATTGCCTCCAGCAGGAGTCAATCATAACTAGCCTCTATTCATTACGGCGCAATATCAGAGTTTCTGAATTCCCCTTACCCTGGTTGATAACGACGTAGGCCTTAACGTCTGCCCTTTGCACACAACAAACAAAATTGGATTCAAAGTCGAGGATATCATACCAGCCACGAAGGGAATGACGGCTTTTGATAACATGCATCACGACGTGCTAGGGATGCTGGTTATTCCTGTCACTATAGGGCCTATAGTCTTCGACGTCGAATTCTATATTGTGGATATGGAGCCCTCTTTCAATCTTCTGCTTGGGTGCCCTTGGTTGCACAAGCATCAGGTGATCCCCTCGACCCTCCATCGTATGATTAAGTTCTGCTAGGGCAACGTCGTAGTTGTTGTCATGGCGGAAGATCTTGACAAAGAAAAGGTCATGTCAATCTCCACTATCTCACTCCAGACCGTCCATTGCGACCCCAAGCCGTCCGACGTCATGTCCCGGGTCAACCACTTCGAGCCAGTCAATTACATTACGGCCCTCGAGCGTGTCAGTTACCTAACAGTTCGCGGCAATCCTCTTCAGATGATCGAAAACGTGTGTCGCAAATGGGGATACAAGAAAGGAGCACCACTCGAATGACACAGCCAGGGAATCTCTGAGCCCGTACAGGCAGAAGAAAAGCGAGAGTTCGAGGGACTAGGCTACGAGCGACAGCCACACAAAGACAAACAGTCACGCGTCGAGAGGTACAATCAGATTTTTATTCCGTCGGACCTCACTAATTCTGTCAGTGCAGGGATACTTGATCCCAATCAGAGTCAGGCCAATGCAGAAAAGATCCAACGTCAGATGGTGCAGCCACAGCCTCAGTCGCTGACAGTCATTTCGACTGCGTCAGTTATCGCTCCAACAGCAAGCCCCGCAATGATAGTCCTACAAGCCGTCGTGCCAGCAGAGCCATCAGTTCAGTCAACCAGCCTTGGACATCACTTACATCAGTCACACAGTCTAGATAAGTCAGTGGCAGAGCAGAGTGCTGCCTAATATTTTGATTGCACTGCAAAAGAGGATGAGATAGTCAGCAGAGCAATTCAGTCAAATGAGCAAGTCAGTGACCGAGAACTACTGTTTCAAGAACAGTTATCTGTATGGGTCGAAGACGCAGTCGAATATCAAAAGGCCGAGGAAAGGAAAGGCTAGGGTGTCAGAATCAGAACCAATAGCCCCCATTAGCAGCCGGACCACTCATCCATCATGGTCCTGGCCGAGTCGCAGTCAGAATCCACTAGACCATCAGAGTTATTCTCTTTGGAGCTGGGAGGCGGATCTAGATGGTACATGCAATCGAAGCCTCACCTTAAGCAAGGTGAGAGTCAAAAACAAAAAATCCAGAGTTAAGCTTAGAGGCAAAGCTGGGCGGCATCATTCCTATCAGTCAGCAGGAGGACAGCCACCAACCAGCATCACTCCTTTGTACATACTACAAAAAATAAGATCGAAAAAATAAAAAAGAAACATCAGGAGCCGAGGAAACAGAGCAACCAAGCCACTCAGCAGAGCCCACGGTTAAAGAGTCAGAAGTCACACAGTGCAGATACAAGAACACCAAAGTCAGTGTGACCATCACGAAGAATCATCAGGGGCAGAAATTAGAGCACACTCTCTCTTTCGACATTGCCAATCCAGCCTTCAAAGAGGAAATCCCGTCGAAGCTCATCGCTTATGAAGAAGAGGATGATGAAATGGAAGATGGCGAGACACCTGAAGTCCAACCTCATGACAACGATCCAGAAGGACCAAATTCACATCAGCTGATCCGATTTTGTAGGCCATATATCTCCCAAATGGTCGAGGCAAATTCCAACCTAACCTTGCATGGTCCCTATATCATCAAGCAAGTCTATTCAAGAGGCGCAGCAATCCTCGAAGACATAGACAACGTCGAGCAACCCGAGCTAGTCAACACATGTTATCTGGAGAAGTATCACCAATGAGCAGAAAGCGTGTATCCTCACCTTGCAAAGTATCCTTTCGTGCATCATGCATCATCCATTACTCCATCATGCATGCACATTTCTAAAATAAAAGACAATCCAAGTGGATCTAATCCACAGCATTTGCACTTTTACTTTCGTGCATAACTTAAGCGCATCAATAACTGCATTCATCCATGCATAAAAGCATCAACATCACATCCCGATGATGAAAATCGAAATAGCTAGCCTGCCTGAGAAGGGTCTACACCTCTTCAGTTGACACTACCTAGACACTCTAGCGAGCAAGGGAGCCACCACCCAACCATGGTTAAGTGAAATGTCCAAACTCCCATGGAGACTTACACCTCCAGAGGGAGATAAAATGTTAGGAGCGAGCATGAGTATGAGCCAAAATAAAAAATAAACATATCCACAAGGGCACAAAAGAAAAAAGAAAGATAGAAGTCAAAGATAGAAGCAAGCCCTGAAAGAGAGAGGCGAGTAGGCTAACTCTACCCCTATCGCTTATCTTGGGGAGGAGTCAAAGCAAGAATCCAAATGACCAAAGGGCCTAGCGACCCCTCGCATACAATTCCAGCAGCCCCCTCCAAATCCGGATGCCTATTACCCCCAAGCAGGAGTTAGAGCGAGCCTACAAGCCTAAGAGGGAGAAAAGAAATAAGCCAAAAGTCAAAAAAGTAGGTCTAAGCCCCCAAGAGTTTGGCACGGAGCCTAACCTACTAAATCATCCATTCCATAGAGCCACCAACAGCCTAGAAATCCGAGTAGTGTCTTGTCAATCGAGGTCTTCTCCTTTTCTTATAACAGGCATCGTTAGCATTCCAAATCCTGAGGGATAATGTAACATAACACTATCATTCCTGCATGTATTCTCGTTTGTCCACTTTACAAGGTCTCGCTGGGTCCTAAACCAGGGGCATGTTAGCTGCCTTTATGGTGATAACCTTCCCCATCAACCAGGGGCATGTCAGTTGTCCTGTTGGTTGACCCTTCTTGGGATAGTATCTTCGTCCAGAACATGTTGTCTGCTCCATAGCTCAAGCGCAGAAACGAGGACAACAATAGCCACAAGCCTCTAAGGTCAGAGCAAAGTCGGAATGTCAGTACTCTCCTAGTCAGCATGTGAGAGCATAGTCGACAGTCCAGTGCCAAAGTCAAACTCCCAAGAAGTGAGCCGACATCACGATAGCAAGTCCAGAGTTGTCAGCAATCATCTAGCAGGTCCATCTTATTCGAGGAAGAAACATTGCCCTTGTGAAGCCCTTATCCAGCCAAGCGTCGCGTATTAGTACAGAATCTGAGCAACAGTTTATCTGGATCGACCATCATCGTCCTACAGCATCAATAGCATCAAGTGAACAAGCAAAGCAGTCACAGTTCAGGGTGCGTCCACAAACAAGTGTTTCCTAGCAGACCTCTGTTGGCCAAACCAGTTGTCTAGGCCCCCCAACTGTCTTTTGTTCCTTTCTTTTGGCAACATTCATAGTGTTCCGTTACGAGGGGCATGTCAGTTGCCTTTTGGTATTATCCTCCTGTTACCAGGGCATGTTAGCTGCCTTTTGGTATTTTTCTCACGATGTCGATATCTTGTCAGCTACTCTTTTGTCTATCTGCTTTCTGAACCGTCACTGACAGCTTCTCGGTTGGCGTGTTCATCTATCCTTTTTCAAACCATCATCAACAGCTTCTCGGTTGGCGCATTCGTCTATCCTCTTTTTGAACCGTCACCGATAGCTTCTCAGTAGACTTGTTCATTTATCCTGCCTTTCGAACCGTCATCGACAACTTCTCAGTTGGCGTGTTCGTCTATCTTCTTTTGAACCATCACCGACAGCTTCTCGGTTGGCATGTTCGTCTATCCTGCTTTCCGAATCGTCACCGACTACTTCTCAATTGACTAGTTCATTATCCTGCCTTTTGAACCATCACCGACAGCTTCTCGGTTGGTATGCACATCTATCTTGCTTTTTGAATTGTCGCTGATGGCTTCTCGGTTGACTAGTTCGTTTATCTTGCCTTTCGAACCGTTACCAACAATTTCTCGGTTGGCACGTTCATCTATCCTCATTTCGAACCATCACCGACAGCTTCTCAGTTGGCGTGTTCATCTATCCTCTTTCGAATTGTCACCGACAGCTTCTCGATTGGCACGTTCGTCTATCCTCTTTTTGAACCAGCACTGATAGCTTCTCTGTTGGCGTGTTCGTCTATCCTCTTTCTAACTGTCACCAACAACTTCTCGATTAGCGTGTTCATCTATCTTCTTTTGAACCATCACCGACAACTTCTTGGTTGGAGTGTTTGTCTATCCGGCTTTCTGAACTATCACGACTACTTCTCGGTTGACTAATTCGTTTATCCTGCCTTTCGAACCATCACCGACAGCTTCTCGA
Source organism: Posidonia australis (assembly GCA_024699735.1). Classification (NCBI taxonomy): domain Eukaryota; kingdom Viridiplantae; phylum Streptophyta; class Magnoliopsida; order Alismatales; family Posidoniaceae; genus Posidonia; species Posidonia australis. The sequence continues at coordinate 3,217 of JAMKQA010044106.1, read as the reverse complement.
TTGGCGTGTTCGTCTATCTCCTTTCGAACCGCCATCGACAACATCTCGGTTGGCGTGTTCGCCTATCTTGCTTTCCGAACTATCACTGACTTCTTCTCGATTGACTAGTTATTTATCCTGCCTTTCGAACTGTCACCGACAACATCTCGTTTGGCATGTTCGTCTATCCTGCTTTCTGAACTATCACCGACTGCTTCTCGGTTGACTAGTTTGTTATCCTGCCTTTCGGACAATCACCGATAGCTTCTCGATTGGCGTGTTCGTCTATCCTACTTTTCGAACCATCATCGACAACATCTCGGTTGGCGTGTTCGTCTACCCTCCTTCCGAACCATCACCGACTGCATCTCGGTTGATTAGTTCGGTTATCCTGCCTTTCAAACCGTCACCAACTGCTTCTCGACTAACTAGTTCCTTATCCTACCTTTCGAATTGTCATCGACAGCCTCTCGGTTAGCGTGTTCGTCTATCCTATTTTTCGAACCGTCACCGACAGCATCTCGGTTGGCGTGTTCATCTATCCTCCTTCCGAACCGTCACCGACTGCATCTCGATTGAGGTGTGGGTTTGGTGTGCTTGTGCAGGACGCTGATAGACGGAACACGTAGTTATGCACACACCCAGCTACCATGTTGCATGGCTTTATAAGCCCATGCGTGCCCGGTGCACGACCAACCTTCCCCCTTCTCCTCCTTCCTCCTCACGCTACCTCCTCCCTTCCTCTTCCTCACGACCGCCGGCACCTTCCCCCACCTCACCTCTCCCCTCCTCCACCCCTCTCCTTCCCCACCCACTCACACTCTCCCTCCCTCGTCTCTCTCCCCCACAACCATTCTCTCCCTTCCCTGTTTGCTCCTATCGGTAGTGCTATGAAGAAGCAGAGGTCAATGGCAACTTGAGGCGGCATGTAAGGGTGTGTGGAGTTCCAGTGCGGTGTCGTTAAGGTCGTGGAGTGGCCGAGGACGCCTGGGATCGCTAGAGTTGAGTCGTCAGAGTGTGTTTCAGGTACACACCTCCAACCCAACGTGTAGAAATCATGACAAATGGTAGAAATGCCTAGGATGCATGTAATCTAAGTTAAATTTAATGTCTGGAATTTATTGAGAATTTATTATGGCATTTATGGCGTTGAATTTGTTGTGATTTGGTTTTTGGTTTCTCTACGCACCTTAGCTTTGCAATTTTATTCCGAGAGCTATACTCAATGGATTCTAGTTTTGTTTATGTAGATGTGAAGTAGACTCGAGGGTCTACAACATATGTTTTGGATGGGAATTTTGGAATTTTTTTGTAGGTCCGCCCCTCGCTCCCACTTCGGGTAAAAGTTCTAGTTCCTTGTCTCAAGTCTGTCTAAATTCTGACAGAAAACCGAGGGCACAGGCCATATGCATGGCCCACCTGCATGGGTCTGGTAGGGATTTTTGGTTGTTCTTTGTGTTTTCTGAGGTTTTCCTAGATCGGTTTGTCTTGCCCCTTAGAGATAGGATCGTGGGCCATCAGTGGTGGCCTTGCTGAACACCTGATGCGTCGATTTTGTAGAGATTTTGGATTAGTTTTCCAATATATAAAATGATTTTAAAAATGGTTTTCAATGAGACATGTTGGCCCGTTTTGGAAACAATTTTTCTAGTTTTCTGTTTACGGGCCGAGAGACTGTGAGACTGTGTCGTCAGGGAATGTGAAAACATTCTCGAGTGATCGGGTGTGTCTCCTTAATTGAGGTTGGAGGCCGAGATACCTAAGACAGATATTCATCGGATCCTGGAGGTATGAGACTCCTTAACTGTTGTTTCGAAGTTAGGATTGTGGTCTATAGGTCGAGGTGTTTTGTGACATGACAGGGAGATATGATACTCCTGCTGCCGTTGTGAGCACTGAGGCTCGAGTGTTGTCAGGTGTGGAGGTCTAACACTCCCTTCTGAACACCATGTGGAGGACGCCATGAGGAGGCGTACCTTGTGGCAGCCAATGTGAGTGGGACACGTGCCCCATAGCTGATAGCGTCCTAAGAGATAGGATTGCCTTCCCTGGTAGGGGTTGACTTTGTGAGGGTTCTCCAAGTGGGAGAATCGCGGGACAACGATCGCTCCTACACAAGATGACTTCACCGTGGCATAGTAGTGCACCTTAGCGGCTGCTTGTGGCCAGAGTTGGATTACCCAGCATCGAGTTTTCTCCACTCATAGTGTGTAATTTTGGCCATTGAGGACCTTGTTTGTGGTCTTGGGCTGATAGAGCCTTTGTTTGTTGATTTGGCTAGTGTAGGCCGTGTTCCTTGTGGTTTGGGCCAAGTAAGGCCCCGTTCTATGGTTTTCGGCCTGGTAGGCTTGGTTAGTTGGTTTTTGGTGGATTTGGTAAAATTGATTTTGAAACGTTTTAAAGGACAATAATTATAGTTTTGTTTTTCGTCGTTTTTATGGAATGTGTGCAGGTGACTTTTGTCACTCATGCTATTTCCTCGTGGTTTTCAGGTTGCAGGTGCAGGCAAGCATGTTTTGACATATAGTGTATATAATTCGGAGTCTCGTAGCCACACACATAAGTTCCTAGTTATTTAGATATCATCTGTTAGCTCTTAATTTTCTAGTAATTTAATTTGTTTTAAATTATTGTGGAATTGGGGGTGTTACAGCAACATCAGCAAAAACCAACTTTGCAAAACTACAAGAAACAAAACTGAGATGCACTGGTGAAACACGCAAGCAAGATGTGTCACCACTATTCATGAAAACCCATAAAACTAGAACAGACATTACAATGTCGATTTTGAAAGTCAAACCACGAAATGTGCAATGCACCAACCACTTGTGCAAGTCCTACCACACACAACTCAAAAATCTACTGGAAAATCGACAGAAAATCCAAAACTCCAAATATACTGGCATCGTAACCATGCCGGTGACAGCCTCAAGATTGGCATGAAAGGCCAAATGCGCGATGATCGGCAAAGTCACGGCGAAAATAACAAAAATAATGATAAAATGCAGGAGTCGCCACCTTATCTATTTAAAAACGGAAGACGAGGAAAACCACTTTAAAACATTCAAATCACTCGATAAAACCAATGGAAAAAAAAGGTCTTCATAAACCAGAAATGGGCAAGGATCCCTGTTACGCATGAGGAAGGTATTAGGCACCCTCGTGCGCCCGAAAATCGGTCTTTCTATGGGTTTCTCATTCACTTATATGAAATGTCGGCTTTTCAGCCTTTTCTATG
>JAMKQA010044103.1:0-11107 GCA_024699735.1 Posidonia australis | reverse complement strand
AGTGATAAAAATATGGTAAAGGCATAAAGTAACCCTAATGATACAGTTCAGTATAATTGATAAAGTATTGTACTGGTAATGGTTAATGGTGACTAAGTTGTGTTATAACTTATAACTATTTAAATTGTCCTTAAAAGTATTTATTGAAGTGAGATAATTAGATTTTTTTAGTCTTATGGTGGTTAGTGGCGACTACTTTGCAGACACAAGAATTCTTTATATTGATTTTCCTTTTCCAAAAATGTGAAAACCAAGACTTTTGCCCTTTTTTGTACAGGCCACGTTTTTCATCTCCTATGTGGTAAGATGAATTTACTGCACCATCTATTCATTATCATAGTGAAATCCCTTCAGTTCTCTTTTTAGGTCTTCTTGGTCTTACTTATTTTCTGTTAGCTCATTTGATCCTACCCTTCTTCTTGGTTTACTTCTGCCTAGGATACATTATCTATCGTAATCAGGTATGGATATTGTCTTTCAGTTCATCCAAGTGCATTTCTTATCATAGTATAAATCCTTTGCTGTATACACAACATTTTTCCCTTTTATTTATGTTATTAATGTACACTATTATTAGCAAGCAAAACGACAAGGTATATGACATGAAGCAAGGAGAATATGAAGCACACAAAGTAATGGATACTGACACAAGGAATTATCAATATTGACCAACGCCATCTACGACTGCAATCCCCATTGAACAATTATAGGAAATATTCATTCAAGGACAGTAAATAAACCATACCAATGAATTTTAAAGCAAAAAACCTTAATGCTAAATATTTAACAAATTAAATTACTATGAATAATCAAATAACAACAGTAAACAAAAGTCCAAAAAATAGACCCAAGAAGTTTCAATGCAACAACGACAAGCCTGACGAAGATAATCTGCTTGTTGATTGGGATGAATCGGTCGAAATGGTAAAATGAACACAATTAGCAGCTAGACGGCATACATACATTGATCAAGTGCATGAAAATGCTAAAAATAAAAAAGAAATAACACAAAAAAAAAGAATTATGTAAATACACTGAAACATAAGGAAATTGATTTAAAACTGTTGATCATTGCATATCTGCCTAATGCCATAACCTACATTTTTGGGACTTTTGTAATTGATGAATGGATGAATAAAAGAACAATTCATGTATATAACAGAAACATAACGTAATACAAATTGGAACACCAGAAAAAAAAAAGATAAACAACAACTAAATCCAGGAACAAGATTTCTCCAACGCTTCGCAACAACTAAACATGATCAGACAGATAACACGAAGCCACAACACTGGCGTAACATATACATGAATTCTCCAGAATTTGTTTGAACAACAAAAAGTGACATTGTTTATGATGTCAAAATGCAACTTAAAATTTAAATATTATTGAACAACAATAAAAAAAATTGCAGCCACTTATGAAAAATCACAAGCCACATTTTAACCTCAAATGATAGCTCTTCTTAATAGATGTTAAGGGTTTGACTCTCGACAACAAATTTCCTATCAAATTTTGCTTCATAAGTCTTTAAGGGCTTTTTTTTTATAAGAACAATGGTATATTGCAATTTTTATGGCCACTTGAATAATATTGGTTTATTTGGTACTGCACCTGTGTCCCAAAATCATTGGATATTCACATGGAAAAAGACATAATGATGCATTTGAAAGGCACATGTATATAGATGGTCATAGACATGAAAAATTCAACTGAAGAGGACGAACGGAAGGGAAAAAATGAAAATTAAGAGGCATCAAAATGTCATGTCATCTCAGGTGCATATCATAATGCTATATGAATTCACTTACTTTCACATTGAAAAATAGAAATAAATGGAGAGAACATTTTGATGTTGCCATTCTCACATAGTGCACTTAAGGCTTGGCTGTTGTTATATTAGAAAATGGTAAATTATAACAAGTATAACAAGAACTGAAGCATCACATACAAAAGCAACATTCGACAAAGAACTACTTGCCAAGAAGAGGGTCAGAAAACTTGAACAAAGAAGCTAGTGAAATTAAATCAGCAACAGAATTGCAATACCATTAAATGAAACAATCATAGAGAAAAAGTGTATGTAATCAAACTACTTTAATATGAAGGAGCATAAACCAACCTTTGAAAGTGAAATACTAAGAACTTGTCCCATAAAATCATGATACGATAACATTTTTGCGGTTCTATTCAGCACAGAACTTGTCCCATAAACCAACAAAACAAAGACAATCCACAATGAAAAAAAACCCCAAATGTACATAAGAGATATTTGAACTAAAATTTTCAATTACCAATATGTTAAATCTTGGGGAGTCTTATTTTGGGAGGAATGACTAATATGTAGGATCATGCGAACAAATTGGAGACACTACCTAAAAGCTTATTTATTAACACTAAAAATATTTATTAACACTAAAAATATTTTCAACTCAGAAGTATGTGGAATTATCTTCTACTCTTATTTATTAACACTAAAAATTAGCAAGGAGAATACTTTGCTGTATACATTGACCGATAACTTTTTCCCGGTCAAGTAGGACTTAATGTATATAAAATGTTCACATTAGTTCTGTTATATATTTTTTTCCATTATATTGTCCACACGACACAACTTTCTGGATCCATAACTTCTGGGGGAAGAAATGCGAGTCAACATTACAGCCTTGTAACCTGATACACCTAGTAAAACTTGCACGGCATGCATATCACATAATCCATCAAAATTCAACTATAAGTAGTTCAGTTGATCGGAATCTGTGGATACAAGATCTGTAAATGGAGTTCGAATCTCATAAGTAGGAGGATGAGGAGGCAACTGTGTTGGGCCAATGGAGGATGAGGAGGCACCTATGTTGGGCCAATGGAGGATGAGGAGGCGGTGGTTCTACCCGATCGGTGGAGGATGGAGGCACACAGCGGTGAGGAGGCAAGAGTCACGAAGGGCACGGACAAGAGGGCACAGGCAAGAGGCACGGACACACTTTTCGCGAGAGACCAGAGGAACAGAGGGCAGCGGCGAGGAGGCACAGAGGAAGGATGCTTGGATGCAGCGGCGAGAGACCAGAGGAACAGAAGGCAGTGGCGAGAGACCAGAGGCACGGATGCACTTTTCGCGAGAGACCAGAGCGAGAGATGAGAGCAACAGATGAGTGGAAGAGAAGAGGCAATGGGATGAAAAGGAGCAACTTGGCCACGAGTCGAAATTATAAGGCAGATATAGCGAGGACAAATACCGAGGATATGTCCTCGCTATTTCCTCGTTACTTATATATCGAGGACATAGTGAGGATATTTCCACGATAAATCCTCGCAATATTTTTGCGAGGATATATCCTCGCTATATCCACGCTATTTTCCCTCGGTATAATTTTTCGAAGACAAATCCTCGCTATTTCCTCGCTAGAGGTCCTCGCTAATTCAATAAATTGTAGTAGTGCTTACCCTTTCTCTGGCCCGCATTCATCTTGCATTATCCATTAGGCACGGATCACACATGCATCTTTGCATCTTGTTTGCTTTCTGCCTATTTGTGTTTTTGGTTGTCCTCATCTTTCCATTAAAAGAGTAGGTGGTGACTCCTTTCCTTATCCTTTTGTCTTCCCTTGGTGTTTCCAGGTCTTCTCTTCTTCTTCCGGATTCACCATTTTCGCCATGACCGTATCGGATCTCCTCGTGTGTTTCTGCACACGGAGTAGCAGGAGAGTCGCGCCAAGGGTTCCACCGACATGGTCTCAGATAGTACAAGGCAATGATGCCATATGTTTAAGAAGAAGGGTTGTGACCACACTCATCAAATAAAAAAATAAGAAAATCTAGGAAAAAAAAAATTTTAATAGAAAATCCAAAAACAAATCAAAAAATTAGAAAATTCAAAAAAATAAAATAAAATAAAATAAAACCAAAGTAATGCCATCCAACCTACATGCAATGACAACTTAATAAGTACGGAAACTAAAACTAATCTGGCTAGTGATACAACAATCGACTAGCCTGGTTTTGGAGTCAATGTCCTACTCAAGCGTGTGTCACAGCTTGGGTGTGTTTTCTCAACAAAGACATTGCTACTACAATGATCTTTAGAGCATCTATAGATGACTCAAAATCAGCATCTACTGAGCCTTGGTTTTCCATCTCTTTAACTAAGGCCAAGATTAATTCCCTCCACCATATTTCAAATATAGGGGAGCAAAGGGTGGCATTATAGTACCTTTCCTAGGTAAGAACAACTTAGTCGAACCTTATAAAGTAGGAAAAGGTATATCTTGTGATTATTGATAAATGTCAAGGAAGTGTGCAGGTGGTGACAATATCAGCACCCCATACACAGACAACTACAACAAAAGTCCCACCATGATATTTCACAGGACACATTCTGGACCCCATTATAGAAGACAGAAGTGTTGGACCCTAATGCAAAGCAAGATTGAAGAATGGGCTCCCGCCTTTGGAGTCCATTTAGTATATACTGACACATCACTTTCAGTAGAAGGCAAACACTGGTTTGGCAAAGGAATGGTTCACTCCCTTATTCGGTTCTTTTTTCATAGAACTTCTTTACTTGCCAAGTCGAGTTATGTGATGACAATCCTTTCCCGAGAGTACTGGTCACACTTAAGAATGGAAAACACTTGACCACAACAAATTGCATCCATGCATTTTGCATATATCTATATGATCTAGGACCAACCATACCCCACCAGCCTAATCTATTATATGGACCATTCATTGCATCAGATGTTGACCCTGTATTAGCATTATTTGCTTGAACCATGCATCCATGCATTACTTCTCATGACATTGGAAGTGGAGCACGGATGGAGCAATGTTCTTCTAGAGTGTTAGAAACCCTTAAAATATGTGGTCCTCCCAAAACCAGTTCAAATCCCACCTATCCATTTAGACATTCCAATCCAAGTAAGCTTTTAAATGGGAAGCCACAATTATATCTTTTTATCTTTCGATCAACGATAGGGAAATATCCCGATGATCATTTTAGTTTTTTGTCCCATTGAAGTTATCTCTACATGGTTGACATGGTCTCGACACCAGCTGCAACACATAGCTCCGAAACAGGCTTGACTCCTCCATGCCTGAGCCTTCAATATGGTGGTATTTTAATGAAATCACTCGACTGTGTGACAATGTCTTGAAACAGAGCCTATTTACCTCTCCCACCACCTGGTTGTGTGATAATTTCAAAACTAGGTTGGTCCCACCTTTTTGGCTGTGTGCCAATCTCCTGAAACCAAAATATGGTTTTCTATTTTTTTTTCACCCTTTATGGTGGACTGCTTTTAAGCAAGCTCCCATTTTTAGGAAATTCTCAATGGAGATATCATTCTTACCTTGGAGTCAATCTTATCCCAAGATCAACTTTAAGGATGGGCATCTGTAGATATCCCATTTTCTCTTTTCCTAGAGCTATTATGGATAGGAAACCTTGAGGCACTCTAAATCACATGATTAAGTATTTATAACACATTTTCTAGATTTTTCACGATTTATTTAAAAATATTCTTGATTTTACTAGTTCAAGGTCATTAGTTGTGGCAGAGCTAACACACTAAAACTACTGGTAGGTTTGGGCGCCTTGATTTTTTTCGGTGTGAGTTATCAGTTGTGGTAGAGTTGGCACTCCCGCCTTACTCTAATTAGTGGTAGATTTGTGTATTTCAATCTTAAAGAAATTCTTTTTTATGCTTTTATGGAATTTCTAAAGTTTTTCTGGACTTTTAATGCATCTCTTCGGATTAACATAAAAGATAGGGGGTAAATTGTAAAAGACAAAGATGTTGCCTCTGTAGTAAACGACATATCTTGTCGCTAATATAGAGAACCACGAGCTCGTCACCAATTTAGGAGGCGACGAGCCAGTCTAGTTGCCACAAAGACAGACGACGAGTATCCTAGATATCTCTCTTGATATATTTTGTCATCCTGAGCTTCAATATGATATGTGGGATATTTATAAAATATTATCATGTTTTCCAATAATTATTATAATTTCTACAATTTTTCTAGTACTTATATATATGGAATATCATATAAACCTTTATAAATGACAATTAATTCAAGAAAATTCTAGAAATATGGATGATGTTAAATTAAGATCATACCTTTATTTTTTATGAAAAAATGAGATTTTATGTTAAGTTATCACATTTTTAAATGTTATAACTACATTTAATTCAAGATAATGTTTAAAAATAAAGATAAAATCCAAAATATCTAGATGACAACGAATCTAAATAAGATCAAATGTATCGCTAATGTTAACTAATATTTTCTTCGTAATTGTTGGAGATTTAAATTTCATATTTGATTTACTTAACATTTAAGTTTGATTTCAATTTGGAAATTTATTTAAAAAATCTTTCCATTATGAAGATGATTTTAAATGGTGATTTGGTCGTTATTTGTTACTAGATTCGTATGAGGATATTTTGAAATTTTAATTTCTAAAATTTTGATGTTTTAGTTGCTCGACCCCTGTACAACCAGCGACTAGCTGACATGGAATATATTATTGCCTTTTAGGTAATTATTCTCCACGTTGAACGAAAAAGGTATCTTCAAGCTCGTCGCTTGTGCATGCAGCGACTTGATAATCCTATTGCTAGTCCCATAGGCGACGACAATAAATGTCTCTTTTTTCTATTTTAAAAGACTTTAATCCTGACCCTTAGATCTCCTACACGTCCTTGACAATATCTGGCAACCCAAGCTCTATAAAAAGACCCCTAGGTCAAGAGCTTAAGAGGAGGTCATTTAGAAAATTCAAGGAGGAATTTTAGAAACCCTAAAAGGAGTGCTTCTGAGAGAGAAGAAGAGAGAGGTCCTAGGTTGTGAGAGAAACTTTGAGAGATCCTTAATCTTAGCCCCTCATTGTGTCAAAATCCTCCATGAAAACCTAGATTCATAGAGATCCAATCCTTCAAAGCTAAAATGTGCCTCCAAAGCTCTGTCCATGCCTCCACTTCCTCAACCCCATGCCAAGAGCATAAGGTTGAAGGGAGTATCATTCTCAAACCTCCTTTTTTACATATTCATTGCATTCCTAGATAGGCCCATTGTATATGCATGTAGGGAACCACCCCTGGTTGTAACCCAGCAAAACATGCAAAGCCAAATGCAGGACTATGCTAATGATGGGATGATTAAGTTCAAGAATGTATGATGCATGCAAGTTGTTGTCTTGCCCTCAGTCTTGGAAAATTGATATTGCTTGTTTGAACACGAAAGGATGAGACGCCTCTCAACCCAACAGACTCTATCTAAAAGCCTAGGTATTTGGTAGCTCTCAATGGAGAATGATGATGTGTATTGGGTGATGATAAGAATCTGGCTCCACATCAAACTCTGTGGGCTCCACACCTGCTATTTTCAAGATAACTTTTCTTTTTCTCCTTCATAAGCAAATAGGTTGGCTCCTCCCATGTTTTGGAGGTAATAAGACCTATTCTGATGGTGGGGAACTTGCGAGGGGTGGCTAGTCCCTTTATATGCAAGGGAGGCTTCACAGGCTTTGTTCTACTCCACTCCATGTTAAGGGTTTGGGGATGGAGGTAAGCGGCATGCTTCTCTCTATAGGCTGACATCTGTCTTCAACTTCTATCTTCTTATTTCTTTTGCGCCCTTTGAATATTCTTTTCTGGCTCACACACACTCTCAGCCTGTCATGTTATCTCTCTCTAGGGGTGTTAAGCCGCAAAGAATTTGAATGCTTTGGCTAACTCTTAGTGGGTGGTGGCTCCCTTTCTCACAAAGGCACTGGGATAGCATCTACTAGGGATGCGAGAACTCCATCCACAATAGGCTGGTGTTTCCAACTTTTCCTCATCGAGCTATGCTTATGATGATGTGGAATGCTATAGAAGGTGAAAGTATGGATGCATGAGTAAGCGTTGACTAAGATGAGCAAATGCAAAAGCAATGAATATTCTGTGCATGGATGTAATGGATAGTAATATGCAAGCAGAAGATATGGTGTTAGTTGGCTTTGCCAAGATAAGGATATGGCCCCCCATTCACTGGTGGTATTTCTTCAAGTAGCATGCATTGACTAGTTCTAGTAGCGCTACCTAATCCATGCATGCGAGGATAGTAGCGCCTCCAATGATTCCTAATAATGAAGGGACCGTGCCAATTAGTCTGGAACTTGCCGAGCGCGTCAGGAAGACGGATAATGTAGACACCCCAATTTTGTGATTTTGCAGGATGGAGATGTGGTGGCTGAGCTCTAAGCCATTTAGCCCCATTATAGGCCCATGGGGGCCCACATAGGCCCATTAAGCCCAAATTGAGCCCAAAGCACATAAAGGTCTATCATAAACAATTTATCTCTTTCTCTTCAACCCAACATTTTATTTCATCCATACCATATCCATTAAATCATTCTTCATTTAATCTTTTTTTTTATCAAAAATCAGACAAACCATCTCACTGAACCCATTGCTTTTCTTCACCAATCTCTCACAAATCAGCCACTAAGCTCATCCTCCAGCACATCTCACCGTTGATTCAGTAAGCCAACCAAGCATCTCCAACCATCGAATGGGTTGCCAGAGAGGCCTGGATCGCCGTCGAACACTATCGACGGGCAAGGGACAAGGGGAAGCAGCGAGGGGACAGCCGTTAGCATGCGGTTAGTCTGTTTTTGCTTTTCTGGAGTTGGTTTAGTAGAGTTAGAGGGTCATTATTTGATTTTGTTACATGTTTGGTCCCTTGTCGGTTTTGGGTTGGGTTTCCGTTTGCCTATAAAAGGAGGAGAGGAGCCAAGCTTTGAAGAAGGACCACACCCCTTGAGCACACGAGATAACTGAGAATTGAGAGCGAGAAGGAGAGGAGTTGAGCCAGAGCCATCATGAAAAGGAGCAACAACCACTTCCAGAACTCCGGCAAGGTTTCTCCAGTCAGGTACCCCCTCTGATCCCTCCTAATTATCTGATTTCTGATCCTCCAGACATCCTCTCTCTTCCAAGAGTGTTTCCAAGGGATCTAGAGTGATCCTTTGGCCATCGGCGCTCCGCCGTGCCTCGCAGTTGCCACACTCCGGCGATAGAGGTGGGGGGGGGGGGGGGATCCAGGGTACGGCCCTGGCCCCCAAGCCTCCTGTCCTCCTTCCTTGGCCTCCCTCGAGCTTCTCAGCTCTTTGAATCGCCGCTCCAGACAGCTCCGCACGAGACCGTCGGAAAATGCTCAGATCCCGCCGTCGATGAAGAAGACGATGGGATCCAAAGTCGCCGCGTCAGCCTCCAGCCCCTCGCACGCCTCCGAAGCCCCAGAAACCCTCTGTCATGTCCCGCGAAGACTCCGAAATCATCAGGACTGCGCCATGAGCCTCTGGTCGCTCTCAGATCAGACCACGGGAAGGCTTGTTTGCCCCCTCCGGCTGTCGACGGCGGCAAGCTTCGTCGCCGGCGACCGTCGTTTCTTTTTTCATTTTAAATAAACATTTTAAAACATTTTATTTGAATAACATACAGAAACTTTGTTTTCCGTGCATTTAGCTCCTTCTGGCATTACTTTTAGGTCCTTTTATTGCATATAGGTCCTTCAGTCATTTTTCTTAAATCTTTCGAATAAAGTTTTAACTGAAAATATTACATGTTTTACCCTGAACATTTAAAATAATGTTTTCTAAGTTTTAAACTTTAATAAAAGCCCTCTAGAGTTTTTTAAATGTATTTTGTTTTAGGCAAATTGCATAGAAGACCCTGGATTTCCTTGGAATTTGTTTGACAGTTCATTTTTACTGCAAAAATTGCATATCAGCCCTCATACTTCTCAAAATGTTTCTAAATGCTCATTTTTGATGGTTTATTTGCATGTAAGCCCCTGCATTCTTCTGAAATCATCTAGGATGCATGTTTTCGCTGGTTAATTTGCATTTAGACCCCTGGACTTTATTGAAACTTTCCAGAATATTCTTTTCTTTGGTTTATTTGCATTTCAACCCCTAGAGTGTTTGAAAACTTTTCTGAAGTATGTTTTTCTCTGGGTAAATTGCATTTTAACCCTCAGACTTTACTGAAATTCTTCTGGATGCTTTATTCTGCTAAGCAATTTGCAGTTTAGCCCCTGTACTTCACTGATTTTACTCTAATTGCCTGTTCTCAGGGGTAAAATGACCATTTTGCCCCTGAAACTTCCTAGATCATTTCTGAGACATTTTTTCTTGATTTTTAACCTAATTTTATGTAGAATTGTTTTCAATGCATGTTTAGTGGTAGAATTGCATTCTGACCCCTAGAGAATTTCATTTTGACTTGGGATGCACATTTGACCCCAGATTTCCTCATAGTTGCATAGAATGTGTTTTCCTATGTATTTTTTCGATGATTTGGGCTTATGAACTTCAGTTTTCCTAGAAATTTGGGCTTTTTGCACAAAACCCCCTAGACTTCTCATATTTGCATTCACACTTGCATTTTGCATTACTTTTCACATCTCTTGCACGGATTTTCTCGTCTTTCCTTCCCAGTTTTGCGCATGTTTTCCCAGCTTGACTCCGGCTTGGTTTCCTCCTCGTTTTCTGGATTTTCCTCCATTTTTCGTGGTTTTCACTTGTTTTGGTTTTCCATCGCCCGAGGGCGTACAGTGAAAGGCTTACAAAGCTGACATGGTCCCGAAATGAGGATTATTTTCCCCTTTTTGATTTTCTAGGATTTATCCCAATTTCCGTTGTTTTGTGAGACGCTTTCCAAGAATTTCACGATTTTCCTCATCGCCCAAGGGCGTACAGTAAAGTGGCATTAACAATGCCTACATTTGACCCTCAGATTAACTTTTTCCATTGATTCCTTTTCTTTGCATTGATTTGGCATGTTTTCAGTCATCTTCATGCATGAGCATATAGAATAAGCAAGCATACATTTAGCAGACCATTGACAGTAGGAAACCTAGAAAGACCAAGTTTTCTCGGGCGCATGGGGGTGCCTAACCCCTTCACCATGCGTAACCAGAATCCTTACCTTTTCTCTGGCCCGCATTCATTTGTGCATTGTCCATTAGGCACGGATCACACATGCATTCTGCATTTTGTTTTGTTTCGTGATTTTCTTGTGTTTGTTTTGGCTTTCCTCGTCTTTCCATTAAAAGACT
>JAMKQA010044102.1:0-10539 GCA_024699735.1 Posidonia australis | reverse complement strand
CCCCCCCCCCCATCTTTGTCAATACTGAGCATCGGTCTCTATTCCATTCGTCCTCCGACCTTGCTCGAGGAGGGGCATCTATAAACACCCAATATGCTTGCAGCTGGACCTTAAACCTAAATCCTAGTCCAAAACCTTAAACCTAGCCTAAACCTTAGTCCAAAACCCTAGACATAGCAAAAATTAGTCTAAAACCCTAGACTTAGCAAATCCTAGTCCAAAACCCTAGACTTGGCCTAAACCCTAATCCAAAACCTAAGCCTTAGCAAACCCCAGTCCGAAACCCTAAACCTAGCCTAAACCCTAATCCAAAACCCTAAGCTAGCCCAAACTATAACTTAAACCCTAAACCTAACCCTAAACCCTAATCCAAAACCCTAACAACATATAACAACCTCCAACAACCCTAACCACTTCCCACTCCAACATAACAACCTCTCACCACCTATAACAACTTCTAACAACCTATAACAAACCACTAACCAGTTCCCACTCCACCATGACAACCTAACCAATTATAACAACTTCTAACACATTATAACAACCCTAACCACTTCCCACTCCACCATAGCAACCCTAACCACTTTCCACTTCACCATTACCACCCATAACAACCCATAACAAACTACCTAGCCATTGCAAGCCTATAAATACCCCCCATTTGCAAGAGAAAGAGGGAGAGGGGGAAAAAGGGAGAGAAAAAACTTGAACATTTTGAGAGGAGAGCAACCAAGGAGAATTGTTCCAATCAAAGAAACTAGAGCAAGCTCAGAGAGGAGAAAAATCAATGTTCATGCTAGCTTTGGCCACCCCTCCGACGAGCTACGACGACCTCCTCCACTACCAGCTCAGGTAAGCCTCGATCCCAGCTCAATTTCTTTCAATTCCAGTTCCTTAGGACCTCCTCAATCTTCTTGAATCGATTTTGGTATGGTTAGGTAGCTCCCTTGGTCGAAATCTGATGGTTTGGGTCATCGGACCCGATTCTCCGGTAGGGGAGGTGGGGGCACAAATCCAATGAGTGATTCATGCCCTAGTGAGTGTAGTTGGTTTGGTCTAGTTCTCTTCATGCTCCTCCTCCACTTTGGAAGCTGTTCAGCAACCGCCGAACGCAGCCTCACTGTCGTCAGAGAAGACAACCCTTGGAAGGGGTCACCCGAGCGCCTCCTGACTCGCAGCTTCTCTCCGACACTCAAGATACGATCCCCAGCTCCCCCTGCGCATCGGAGCTCCTAGGACCTCACATTGAAGCCCGATCACGTCTCACAGCCACCATCATCGGAGTTGAGACAGAGCTTGATTGGGAGGAGGTAGAGCGGCGCCATTCTTGCCTCTGTATGGTGGGAAATGCTCCTCCTTTGCCCACAACCATCCTGGAGCCTTGATCTGCCGCTCTAGCGCCTCTAATGGCCTCTTCTTCTCCGTCATCGTCGCCAGAGTCGCAATAATAGCGAGTGAGGTGGAGAGGAGACTGGGATTGCTCGACACCTAATCCAAGCCGCTAGATCTTCCCTTCTTCCTTCCCTTTTACTCCCAGTGGGTTTGGTTGCTAGATCAGGCATCGAGGAGGCCGTGAATGGCATCCCAGATGGTCGTCGACAGCGAGGTTCTGTCTCCGGTAGCTGTCATATGCCTTTATTTTTAAAAATAAAAGCTTCTTTTAAAAAAAACTCTATTTCTTTTCTTTTCTTACAACCATTTCCTTTTATTTTACATTTAAGCCCTTGCATTAGTTTTTTAATCATTTTAATAATATTTTGTTTTGTAAAATTGCAATGTGATCCTTATGTTTTTCTTTTAATATTTTTCAGGCATTAAAGTTTGACATAAAACCCTCTGACTTAGTTTTCATTCATTTCAAGTCCAGAATTTGCACAAAAAACCTTGAACTTCATTAAAATTGTGCTGAATGAATGATTTTCTAGCACAATTGCAAACTAAACCCAAGAGATTCAAATTTTTGCTCAAATGTGCTCAGAATTGCATTTATAATCCTAAACTTCACTGAATTTACACTAAATGCATGATTTTAAGGCATATTTGCAGATCAATCCCTAGAAATCCATGTTTTCACACATGAGTCTATTAGTTTGCACATTTAACCTTGAATTTCTTCAAAATTGCATTAAACACATGTTTTGATGGCAAAATTGCAGATTTGACCCTTGGAATCCTGATTTTTACTAAATTGCATAGTTTTGCACATTTAACCCCCAACTTCCTTAAGATTGCACAAAGTGTGTTTTCTTAGGCATTTTTGCTGATTGAGCTCCAGAATCTTGGCCTTTATTTAGGGACATGTAATTTTTGCACAAAGGCCCATGAAAATTTACATATTTCACTCATACTTGCATTTTGTACATTTTGTTCCCCTTTTTCATGAATATTTTCTCATTCTTATTTTCTTGCATCATGCACGCATTTCAAACTTATTTCAAGCTTAGTTTTCACATTATTTTCTAGATTTCTTCCGATTTGCATGATTTTGATTTGATTTGGATTTTCATCACTGTACATTAATAG
Source organism: Posidonia australis (assembly GCA_024699735.1). NCBI lineage: Eukaryota > Viridiplantae > Streptophyta > Magnoliopsida > Alismatales > Posidoniaceae > Posidonia > Posidonia australis. The sequence goes on along the minus strand of JAMKQA010044102.1, from coordinate 8,016 downwards.
GCTTGACAATGTCGACATGGACCCGAATGAGGATTATTTTCTCCCATTTGATTTTCCCAGATTTCTTAAGTTTCCGCTATTTTGCAAGATGCTTTCCGAATATTTCTAATTTTCACGATTTTCCTCATCACCCAAGGGCGTACAGTAAAGTTGCATTTTCAATGCCGACATTGTCCCTTAGATTATTTTCTTATTATTTCTTTTATTTTTATTCATTTCTTTGATTTGGCATATTTTCGCATTCATCTTAAGCATGTGCATTCGGATAGACAGGAATACACACACCAGATCTGTAGCAAGTAGGAAACTAAGAAAGACCGATTTCTTCGGGCGCATGGGGGTGGCTAATACCTTCCCCATGCGTAACAAGAATCCTTACTCTTTCTCTAGCCCGCATTGATTTGTGCACTGCATCCATTAGGCATGGAGCATACACATGTTTCTTCACCTTGATTTCTTTAGGTTTTCCTTTGTGTTAGGTTTTTCTCGTCTTTCCATTAAAAGACTGGGTGGCGACTCCTTTTCCTTATCATTTTCTTATATTTCTTTGGTGTTTCCGAGTCCATTCTCCTTCTTCGAACTCACCATCTTCATTGTGACCATATCGGAGCTCCTCGTGTGTTTCCATGCACCTTAGAGTCGTGCAGTGTTCCATCGGCATGGTCACAATATGAAAACCAATTCGGAATAGAATTGTAAAAGTCAAACTAAAACTCATGAAATGCATCCCAAAAAGCAAATTTAATTTGATGCGGCAACGTATGATATGCATGAGAATATATATACGAAAATATGCATGAAATGCATGAATGAAGATAAAAGCATAAAATGTATGCAAGAGAATACACATGTTGACTAATGGTGAATGCAAGGCATGAGGGGAGAGAGCACTCCTGATAGTGTCTATCCTGTTTTTAATGAGCTCTACTAACCATCAGGGGGAGGTAGCCGGTGTGAATCTGACGAGATATCTACAGTGATGGTGGCCTCTCCATGCTCTCTATCTCTCTCCACACAGCTGCATGGACCAATGGAAGAAGGGGGAGGATGGATTGATCCATGCATGCAGAGAGGATAGAAAGGTTTCCTGTAATGATGCATGTTTCCTTCCCTGATCACCGACGGTATGCTTTGGTTCAACGGAGCTTGACGGTGGCTGGAGCTAGTTCCTCGACGCAAGTTGGTGGGAGAGGAAGGTGGGGCTGTTGGTGATGGAGCTCGTGGATGCTTGGGAGAGTGAATGAAGTGGATGTGTTTTTCTAAATGGCCCACCTACCATGCACTTAGGATAGGGTTATTTATAGAGAAGGGTTGTTAGAGATTTGTTATGAATTAGTTAGGAATTAGTTAGGAAGTTGTTGGGGAGTTGTTAAAGATTTGTTAAGAATTAGTTAGGAATTAGTTACAGAGTTGTTAGGGATTCACTAGGAATTAGTTAGGAAGTTGTTAGGGATTTGTTAAGAATTAGTTAGGAAGTCTTTAGGGATTTGTTAAGAATTAGTTAAGAAGTTGTTAGGGATTTGTTAAGAATTAGTTTGGAATTTGCTATGGATTTGTTAAGAATTAGTTAGGAAGGTAGTTAGGAATTAGTTAGGAAGTTGTTGGGGAGTTGTTAAGGATTTGTTAAGAATTAGTTAGGAAGTGGTTTGGGATTTGTTTGGAATTAGTTAGGAAGTGGTTAGGGATTTGTTAGAAATTAGTTAAGAAGTGGTTAGGGATTTGTTTGGAATTAGTTGGGAAGTAGTTAGGAAGTTGTTATGGTTTTTAGTTTAGGTTGTTATAGGAGTTTGTTGAGGTTATCATGATGGAGTGGAGGGTAGATAGAGTTGTTAGGTTTTTTAGTTTATGTTGTTATAGGAGTTTGTTGAGGTTGTTATGATGGAGTGGAGGAAGTTAGAGTTTATGTTGTTATAGGATTTTGTTGAGGTTGTTATGATGGAGTGGAGGGTAGTTAGAGTTGTTAGGATTTTTAGTTTAGGTTCTTATAGGAGTTTGTTGATGTTGTTATGATGGAGTGGAGGGTAGTTAGAGTTGATAGGATTTTTATTTGAGTTTGTTATAGGAGCTTGTTGAGGTTATTATGATGGAGTAGAGGGTAGTTAGAGTTGTTAGGTTTTTAGTTTAGGTTGTTATAGGAGTTTGTTGAGGTTGTTATGATGGAGTAGAAGGTAGTTAGAGTTGTTAGGGTTTTTAGATTAGGTTTGGTTGAGTTAGGGTATATTCGGATTAGGGTTTTGGTAGGATTAAAGTTTATTAGGATTAGGGTTTTGGATATGGTTTAGTGTATTGATTGTCCTCTAGGGTTTTTAGATTAAAACAGATGCTTAGGCTAGTTTTTATGGTTGATATTAGTTTAAGATGTCAAGTTGGCCTTAGGAAAAAGTGCTTTGAGCCCGACAACTAAAAGTCCATTCTAGAGAAGCCTACCTACAATCCTGCAAAATTGGGGTGTCTACAGTTAGTAACCGGGATCCCTTGCTAAGGCTTGACGCTTCAGTTAATCCATTTGACAGCACGTTGTGTAGTTTGCTCAGTTCTCAATTCCGACATTCAACTTTAGCTTTGGGCTGGTCTTTCTGATTATTAATCCATTTGAGATGACTTTGAGCCTTAGGAAAAAGTGACTTTGATCCCGACAACTAAAAGTCCATTCTAGAGAAGCCTACCTACAATCCTGCAAAATTGGGGGGTCTACAGTTAGTAACCGGGATCCCTTGCTAAGGATTGACGCTTGAGTTAATCCATTTGACAGCACGTTGTGTAGTTTGCTCAGTTCTCAATTCCGACATTCAACTTTAGCTTTGGGCTGGTCTTTCTGATTAGTAATCCACTTATGCTACACTTTTCTGTCTGTATTAGACTTTATGAAATATTGTTGTATGGAACAAAGTGATTTGTCATTTTGAATATTTTAAGAATGTTCCACAGGAGCTCCTCTTCCCTTTCTGGTGTGACCCAAATCAAGAGAAGTTGAAGCTCCCCTAGTGATCATGGGTTTCCTCACAATGGTCATACCGATGCGTTGCTTAGATGCTCTCTGGACGTAGATTGGGAAATTAACAGACAGTGATTGTGACCATGTCGGTGGAACCCTTCATGACTCCAAGGTGCGTGGAAACACACGAGGAGTCCCGATATGGTCATGATGAAGATGGTGAATCCGAAGAAGGAGACTAGACTCGGAAACACCAAGGCAGGATAAGAAAAGGAGTCGCCACCTAGTCTTTTAATGGAAAGACGAGGAAAACCAAGATGCATATGAATGCAAGAAAAATGAGGCAAATGAATGCAAATGAACGTGTGTGTGCTTCGTGCCTAATGGATGCAACACTTGGCCATTGCGGACCAGAGAAAGGATAAGGATTCTTGTTACGCATGGGGAAGGTGTTAGGCACCCCCATACGCCCGAAGAAATCGATCATTCTAGGTTTCTTGCTTGTTAATGATCTATTGTGTGTATGCTTGTCTACTCTGAATGCACATGCCTAAAATGAATCCAAAAATGAAGAGAAGAAATGGATAAAAAGAGGGACAATGTAGGCATTAAAAATGCCACTTTACTATACGCCCTTGGGTGATGAGGAACATTGTGAAAATCGGAAATATTTGGAAAGCATCTCGCAAAACAACAGAAACTTAAGAAATCCGAGAATCGGGTCCATGTTGGCATTGTCAAGCCTATTAATGTAAGCCCTTGGGCGATGAAAATCCAAATCAAATCAAAATCGTGAAAATAGGAAGAAATCCAGGAAATAATGTGTAAACCAAGTTTGAAATAAGTTTTGAAATGCGTGCATGATGTAAGAGAGTAAGCATGAGAATATATGCATGAAAAAGGGTAACAAAATGTACAAAATGCAAGCATGGGTGAAATATGTAAATTTCTAGGGGCCTTTGTGCAAAAATACATGTTCTTGGGTAAAGACTGAAATTTCCAAGGTTAAATCAACGAAAATGTTCAAGAACCACATTTTATGCAATTTTAAGGAAGTTGGGGGTTAAATGTGCAAAACAATGTATTTTTGATAAAATTAGGATTCCTAAGGACCAATCTGTAATTTTGCAAGCAAAACATGTGTTCAGTGTAATTTTGAAGAAATTCAAGGTTAAATGTGCGAAATAGTGGACTCATGGATGAAAACATGAATTTCTAGGGACTAGTCATCAAATATGCCATAAAAACATGCATTCAGTGAGAATTCAGTGAAGTTCAAGGTTTAAAATGCAATTTTGAGCACATTTGGATAAGAATTTGAATCTGCAAAGTTAGATTTGCAATTATACCAAAAAATCATGCATTCAGAACAATTTTATTGAAGTTCAAGGCTTTTTATGCAAATTATGGACTTAAGATGAGTGAAAACTAAATCAGAGGGTTTTATGTCAAAAATCAAAGCCTGGAAAATATTAAAAGGAAAACATAAGGATCACACTACAATTTTACAAAACAAATCATTATTAAAATGATTAAAAACTAATGCAAGGGCTTAAATGCAAAATAAAAGGACCTGATTGAAAGAAAAAAAGAAAATGAAGTTTGTTTAAAAAGAAGCTTTTTTTTTAAAATAAAGGAATGACGACCGTTGACAATGAAAGCTCACCGTCGACGGCCTTCTAGGATGCCATTCACGGCCTCCCCGATGCCTGATCTGGCATCCAAGCACACGGTGAGCAAGTGGGAGAAAAAGGAGAAGATCCAATGGCTCGGATCAGGCGTTGAGCGGTCCCAGTCTTCTCCCCACCTCACTCGCTGTCGTTTTGACTCCAGCAACGGTGATGGAGAAGAAGTGGCCACTAGAAGCGGTGGAACGGCAGACCAAGGCTCCAAGAAGGCTGAGGGCGCGAAGAGGAGCATTTCCCACTATATAGAGGAAAGAAACGTTGCATGAGCTCCCCTCCCAATCATGCCCTAAAACGATTCTGGCAACGGTGGCTACGGGACGTGATTGGGCTTCGATGCGAGGTCTTGTGAACTCTGGTGTGCAAGGGGAGAGTTAGGGAAGGTAACTCGAGGGTCGAAGAGGTCGTGTGTGGTGGGAGGCACCTGGTAAACCCCTTCTAGTGGTTGTCTTCTCCAACGACGGCGAAGCTACGTCTAGTGGCTCTTCTCCAGTGGCATCCAGAGTGAGGGAGAGGCTTCTAGGGTGGAGGAGGAGCATGATGGGACCAAGGCCAACCCAACTTCACACACTAGGGCATGAATCACTCACTGGATTCGTGCCCCCACCTCCCTTGTCGAAGAATCGGGTCTGGCGACCGAAAAAACCTCTAATTCTAGCCAAGGAAGCTACCTGGCCTTACTAGAATCAACTCAGGAAGATTGAGGAGGTCCTAAGGAACTGAAATTGAAAAAAATTGAGCTGGGATCGAGGCTTACCTAAGCTAGCAGTGGAGGTGATTGCCTGAGCTTGCCGGAGCTCACTGGAGAGGTGGCCGGAGTTGGCATGGACTCTGATTTTTCTCCTCTCTGATCTGAACTCGCTGGTTGATTTGGTTGGAACAATTCTCCTTGGTTGCTCTCCTCTCAAATTTTTCAAGTTTTTTCTCTCCTTTTTCCCACGTTGTTCTCTCGTTTTTCCCCCCTTTTCTATGTTGCAATTGGGGGTATTTATAGAGTTATATGGCTGGTTTGTTTAGGTTGTAAGGTTAGTTTGTTATGGGTTGTTGTAGGTAGTTTGAAGTTGTTACAAGTTGTTATAGGTTGTTATGATGAAGGTGGGAAGTGGTTTGGTTTGTTTAGGTGGTTAGAAGTTGTTATAGGTTGTTATGGGTTGTTGTGATGGAATGGGATGTTGTTAAGTTTGTTTAGGTGGTTTGAGGTTGTTAGGATTTTGGATTAGGTTTTAAGCTAGGTTTAGGTTTTTGGATTAGGATTTTGAAATAGGTTAAGGGTTTTGGTTTTGGTTTAGGCTTTCTTAGGGTTTTGGATTAGGATTTAGGGTTGGGTTTATGGTTTTGAATTAGGTTTAGGGTTTAGGCTAGCTTTGGGTTTTGGATTAGGGTTTAGGGTTAGGTTTAGGGTTTAGGTTAGGGTTTAGGCTAGCTTTTGTGGATGAAATTAGGTTAGGATGTCATGTTGGTCTTGGGAAAAAGTAATTGAGAGCCCACAAACCAAAAGACCATTCCAGAAGAGACTACCTACAATCTTGCAAAATTTGGATGTTTACAGTGATCACGACAAACTACAGACTTAGGGCATCTCCTCAAAATTCTTGGACATTGCAAATATGGAGGTCTCCTGATACCTTTTGTGTGTACTACCTGTTTCTAGAAGCCTGCTCACCATGTATCCTGCTTCAGAAGAGTTGAGTTGACTCCTACTTTGGAGGAGGTCCATCAAGTGTGCTGTCTGCTGAAGTTTCTAGGGCCCACTATGTTTATGCAACACGATGGATACTCTTCAGTCATGAGTGAACTGACCGCCGTTCAACCAGAGATTGTGGTCGTCTACTTATCTATACTGATAGACAATCTCTGATGCTACAACTGAGCTACTTTGACAAGGTGGTCGAAATACGCACCTCCTTGGGCGATGTGCTGTGGCTGAGAGGTTTTGTCGTCTGCTTCTTAGGCGAGCTGGTTTTTAGCCACAGCTAGACAGTTGTGAACATCAAGGTTGCAAAGATTGCTTTGGTGATGGTACGTCAGATAGACTTGGCCCCAATTATCCTAGCAGAGACTTACCAGGCCTTAGACCAGTCATTGCGACAATGCCAACACTTTAATGGTTGTGGAGCTCTTGTACAGGTGTGGTTGGCAGCTCATTTGGGTGTAGAGGTCTTACACCCTCAACGGTTGGCCTTTAAATCTTATTGCCAAAGTGGTCGTGCTCGTACACTCACCTCAGTTCTCAAGGAGTATGACCGACAGGAGAGTTTAACAGAAGACAAGGTGATCTGGTGCATCATTCCTTCGACCACTCATACCTTTGAAGCTTTCTTCAATACTACCGACATTCCGCTTATCATCCTACCAGGGATGACTGGTAGTGTTGAGTATCATCCAATTTGCATGATGTGGCAGTTTGGCTACCAACAAGAGTCCTTTGCTCAAGGGCTAATGCCAGCTCGGTTCCAAGAGTACCATCTAAGCTCTTATACCATGACTAAGGAGCTATCACACCTGCTTAATGGCTCCATCCGATCGGATGATCTCATAGTCATAGAATGGAAGGGTTGTTCGGCTGATTGTGAAGCCGAAGTTGAAGAAACCTTGCCGATTTGTGGAGCTGCTCCAAGCCATACACTGTTTCCCAAAGCAAGGGGCTATAAGAGATCTAGGGATGACGTAGACTCTTTACATTCGTGTTATGCTACTTGATTCACCACATGCTAAAACAATGTAATCACTTCATTGTATTCAATTGCTACAATAAGTACATTGGGACGCTTTTGCCAGTATGTTTGGATACTTGTGATTGATATGAAGTCGCCATTGCAACAACTCGTTCTTAACAGGTTCAAACTACTGCTCTCTTATGCCTGTCGACTTGGCACTGGGGTCTACTCGATTAACAGTCGAGAATATTGTTTTGATGCCTAGGCCTGGACAAATGAAGCCATCATAGACTTTTGTACCATGTAGGGAAGAATCCAATCATTTCTCCTTTCGACTTTGCTCTGGTCAGACGAAGTCATATCGGATTGTCGTTCTAGTCATGTGGAATCCAATCTACTCTGTTAGACTTGCTTTAGTCGAACAAGTTTTATTTCTATCTTCTTGTAGGCCTCAGGCAAGGTCTAGATGATCCCATCCTAAATTCACTGTGGTCGGACGAATCTCGGTGCCATGCATTCTATTGGACTTGCGTTAGTCAAACAAGTCTTATTTCCATCTTCTTCTAGGCCCCAAGCAAGGACTAGATGTTCCCATCCCAGATTCGTTCTAGGCAGACAAATCTTGATGTCATCTACTTTATTGGACTTGTTCTAGTCGAACAAGTCTTATTTCTATCCTCTTCTAAGCCTCGGGTGAGGTCTAAATGATCCCATCCTAGGCTCGCTTCAGAAGGACGAA
>JAMKQA010044098.1:0-11614 GCA_024699735.1 Posidonia australis | reverse complement strand
TTAACCAAAACATCGTCATTTCATGTGGTTTTCTGCAATTTTGTCATTTCTTGTGGATTTCTTTGCAATTTTTACCCATCATCATGCACATTCATTTAGTCTTGTCACATCCATACACATTAGCGTGATTAGAGCATGATCCAGGTTTAGCAAACATTCATTTACCTTTAGCAAGCAATAGGACTAGAAAGACCGAGTTTCTCAGGCATACGAGGGTGCCTAACACCTTCCTCGTGCGTAATAGGAATCCTTACCCATCATCTGGTTAGCAGACATCCTGCCTTCTCATTTGCATTCCAAGCATTCCTCTTTTTGTGGTTTTTCTCATCTTTCCCTTAAAAGACTTGGTGGCGACTCCTTTTTCATTTCTTTTTCCTTTCCTTGTGCCTTCTCCATCATGGCATGGTTGTGATCTCCTTCCAACCTCCCTCGGGTCGGCCACCTGGAATACTCTGAAGATGGCTTCCCAGTGCTCGGCTGAGGTGTAGATGAGGTCCCAAACGGATATGTTGGCTTTAACCTTCTTGAGCTGTGTGGTGAGATCATATGGGGATTTATTGGCAGTGCTGGTGGAGGGTTTAGAGGTAATTTCTTCGGTGGCGAGCTTATGTGGTTGGTTTGCTTGCTGAGGTAGAGGCAGCACTCGGTGGCTTGCCCTGGAGATTGGAGTTGGGGATTTGTACACCCGTCCGGACTGCATGATTTCTGCACACATTTCTGTGGCAAAGTAATACGGTACTTGGTGGGTATCCCTAGACAAATTATTGACCAGGGTAGTACAAGCCGCCAACTCCAGCTGGACAAATGTTTGGCTGGTGGGAGGCATGGTGGAGTAGGCTACTAACTGGATGGGTTGGGTAGGAGCTAGTTGATGTTTGACTTCAAGGAAAATGGGCTGAGCTGGGAGAAGTTGCGTGGTAGGCGAAGTGACCACATGCTCTATCTTGGCGGCCAGATGAATCATGCTGATGACGGACTCTGAACCGGAAAGGAAGGAGAGAAACAACTAAGACGGGAACGATTCAGAGGCAAGGTGGATAAGATCAGACGAATCTAGTTGGGAAGAACCAAATCCAATAGGAAAGAGGCAGTGAACCCTTGAGGTCCTAGGTGCTCCCGGATGGGGGTGCTAAGGGAGAGGCTGATTAACAATGCTACGGTGTGGCTGTCCTCATGCTAGTGCTGGTGCTTGTGTTGGAGCAGGTGCAAATCCTTCATCCTTAGTGTTGATGACAATGACCATGCGATCATTGAGGTCCTGCATGGCATTCCAGAGAGTGAAATATTTTTCTTTCGAGTGCCCTAGGGCTCGATGGTAATTGCAGTACAGATTCACTTTATACCACGTCTATAATGGTTTCAGCGATGGGCAAATGTCTGGGTACCTAAGAAGCAACTGCAGAAGGATGGCACTCAATAGCTCGACGAGTGGGGTGAAATCTCGGTTGAGTTGTCAGGGCCTTCCCTGTGGGGGGTGTTGTCCTTGCCTTGCCGATGCTACGGGATACACTGGCTCAACGGTGGTAGTGATGTGGTGTGTGTGGGGTGTCCTACATTCTGGTACATAAACTACCTAATTTTGACCAAGCAGGCCCACCACGTTCACTAGCAGAGTAGGGGACCCAAGGTATGCGGTGGTGCTCTTTGGGGGAATCCTCCTTTTCGAATAGCTGGAGCTGGAGCCATTGTTGTTGTTGGTGTCGATGTTGTGGCTGGAGGTGCTTACCTGCTTGGCGAACGCAGTGAGTGTAGTGAAGCAGCCACTTCGTAGCGAGCCCTCCACACGGGCGTTGGCTCTAATTAATGAGTAGAAAGTGGTAATAGGGTGGATGTTATGCAGAGCCCTTATGGCTGGCTGTGCCCCATGGATGATCATCTCGATAGACTCCTCATTAGAGGGTCTATCCTTGACCTATGAGGCAAGGGCACGCCAGCGCCCGACGTACTCTCCAAACGGCTCGAGGGGTTCCTACTTGGTGGCGGCCAAGTCTTCCCTCTTAAGGACTTAGTCGAGGCTGAAGGAATATTGTTCCAGGAATGCCTAGGCTAGGTCGTTCCTAGTCCGAATTGTCGCCATGTCCAAAGAAGTGAACCACTTCAAGGCAAGGCCAAAGAGACTCTTCTGGAACAAGCAGATAAACAACCTTTTGTCAGCCTAGAGCTGAGCAAGGTCTCTGCAGTATGCCCTCAGATGGGAGATTGGGTAGCCTTTTCCATTGTACTTTTCGAAATCTAGGACATGGAAATTTGGCAGGAGAGTTGCCTCTGGGAAATAGTAGAGGTCCCAGAATTGAAAAGACTAGTGGTCCCCATCTTGCACTTGCCAAAGTACTCTTTCCAAATCAACCATCCTAGAAAGGAGGGCATCTGGGGTAACTGCTGTTAAGACTGATGCAACTTGGGTGGGTACCGCGTATGCCATGTGGGTCGCACCGAGGTGCTTCTCCAGATCCACCATCATACCACCTGGTGTCATGGCATGATGGCCGACATACTCGTGCAGGTGAGTGGTGTGGTGCATGATGCATGGGGGAACTTGTGCTTGATGTAGGGACGAAGGGTAGGCGGTATGTTGTGCTGTGGTGGTGCGGGGTTTGTGGGCAACAGCTGCTGTCCTAGTGCGAGTCCAGGTTGCAGGACTAGGGAGTGCTGCGACCCTACCAGGCCAAGGGGCTGGCCACCATGTGCTGGAGATGCATGCTGTGAAGAGTAAGACGAAAGTGAAGGATGCAGGATTGACACCCCCGTTGCCTGACTAGCGAGGAGCTGGGGCGATGGTCAGGGAGGTGTAGTGGGTGTAGAGTGGAGCACTAAAGCTGAGGGCGGCGAGACCTCAGGGGGAGGAGAAGCTAGGAGCAGTGAGGAGTCCAGGGAGAGTGCCATGCCCTGCAGCTTCTGGGCGAGGGCCAAGAAGTACTGGGCATGCATGGCTGGACTCCCATCGATAGCAGTATCGAGGGACGAGATTGTCGGTGGAGCTAGCACAACAGAAGGGAAAAGGGGGGCAGACTATCCAAAAGGGACATATCCTACCAAAGAGGCTACCGTAGCCGACTAGGAGGTTAGGACAGATGAGCCTTGTAAAGGGAGAGACATCAGGAACTCTGGAGCTCAGGTGGTGATCATCGCAACCGACTTGGTGACGGGCTTCAGACCGGAAAGGGTCTGCCAGTGTCCCGACACAAAAGGGGAGGATGCCCCATGGGCCTAGAAAAGGCTAACATGGGGTGAAGAGGTAGTTGAGGAAGTCAGGAAAAGGGACAAGGGGGCCGAAGTGGCGATACCCTTGGAGGTGATAGAAGAAAGAGCCTCGCTATTGCACTGGGCCATGGCGGAACGTGAACGAGTGCAAATAGGGCTACAAATACTGAAGGAAGGACCAATCCTACGACTAGTTATCATCGAAAATGACAAAAGCTCGAGGAAGGTTGCAAACGGGTGTCACACAACAAGGAAACTGAGAGGGGGTGCTCAAGCTATGGTCAAAGGACTCGTGCGCAAACTTGTCGGTAAAAGAGATAGGAGCAGGTATCAAAACCTGAGGATAAGCAATGAAATGTTAATTAATTGGTATGAATGGCACACATGCACATGGATGCAACTAGCATGCACTCTTTCACTGTCTAAGTGTTTCCTAGGAGGCTGTCCACTCTACATGCTATCGAGGTGAATGGGTCTCCGACTCAAGGAAGAAAGTAAGGTTCCGTCCCATGCCAAAGCTGTGGAATGGTGGTGCGTTGGGAGCCTCGACCCTACCAAAGCATGGGTTGTACCCTCTACTAACATTGACACGACTCTAGACAAGGGGGGACAACCCAGCATCAAACCCTACGCCAAAGCAATAGGACAAGAGAACTAGATCTGGCCTTTGCAGACTATAGGTGGACTCAGAGGAGAGAGATGCATGCTCCTATATGATTCAATCATGCAATATGCCATTGTGTCTTTTACATGCATTTTATTAACTAGAGGGGAAGAGAGTTCGAATTGGTCTCTAGTTTTGCCTTATTAATTGTATATCTGAGTTTGTATGTTTAATTTTAAACCAGAAGGTGAAAGCAAACACGTCTCTGTTCTCCTAGTCATGTAAAATGCAAAAGAAGGGAAGAAAACACACAAGTAGGGAAAGCAAGTAAGCAAACAACAAGCAAAAGACATGATCATGGCATGTGGATGTGTCGTCGCATCATGATAGTGAAAAGATAAAAACATCGAACACATCATAAAGCACGTATCATGGCATGTGCATTGTGATGTGGACATATTATCTTGGTGTAAAGTAAAACATACATCATCCATAAGGCATAACATAACAAGTGCATACAAGGAAAACCATGCAGGCAAGAAAGAACCAAAAACGAAAGTCGGAGTCTATCTTTCCCTAGCAAAGTCGCCATTTCCATTGACCATGCTGGCAGAGGGGAACCACGCTCCCAAGCGATCGTAACCGCATGGGAGTCGGTAGGGCCACGACGAATATGGCAAATTCCGAGGACTGAAAAAATGACTCGAAAACACAAGAAAGCGTTATGAAAGTAAAACGTGGAATTGCCACCTAGTCTATTCAAAATGGGAAGATGAGGAAAACCATATCGGAAAACCAAAACTCGAAATCAAAAGCGAAATAAAATGACTCATGCCAAATGAATTCGACACACGGATCATTGCAAACCAGCGAAAGGGTAAGGACTCCTATTACGTGCGGGGAAGGTGTTAGGCACCCCCGCACGCCCGATGAATCAGTCTTTCTCCGAATCTCGCTCGCGTGCATGGAAATGTAGGCACTTAGATGCCAATTAATGGGTTTATATGGATGATGCAAGAGAGATAAATTATACGATTAAGGAAACAAACCAAGCTAAAAGAAAAGCACAATCGAAATGGGAAACATAAGCAAAACATAAGGTGGAAACATGGTGGGCCCAATAGCTAGGCTAGGCCAAATTCTATCCTTGAATGACCTACACATGTGCCATGCGCAAGTCACTTGCGCAACCAAGACGTGCATCCCCAGAGATGTCATGGCCGTTTGCCATCATTGCCACATCCGCAACACACAGGTACTACTATGGAGTAGCCATCAAGGTGTAGGGGAAAGTCATACTAGGGCTTATGCATGTACTAAAAGTTGAGGAAACCATAACATAAGAAAATCAAATCGAAATCACACGACTCAAGTGATCCATGGAGTAAAATCACATTTGAAAAGACAAAACATGCTGGGGAGCCTAAACAGGGTTGGTGAGGCTTTGGCTTAGCAGGACATGACCCCACTTAGGCCCTAAACGATACACGCATGTGGGGCGTGCTATCGGGGCGCGCAAGTGGAACAAGGGGCCAAGCCTACCTCCATCACCTCCTCCCTGGATGGCGGAGCGTCACCGGATGACAAGGATCGTCTACGAGCTCAGGGGAATATCCACAATGAGAAGGGTATGCAAGGAAAACAATGGGATGCAAGGGGCTATCCACCCCACCCCAACGTTACCAACGTCAACGTCGACCCCCCTCCAACGAGTCTTCACAAGAGGTTCCAGCATGGAGGCAGCTCAGCGGTTCAGGGGAGTGAGAGGAGGAGGATAAGCACCGTCAAGACAGGTTGAGCCGGGCATTCAAGGGTTAGAGCCTCACGCCAGCGTGGTCCGGCCGTCGGTGGGGAGAAATGCGGGATGCAACAAAATGATGGGGAAAACCATAAGGAAATGATGCGGGAAAATGAAGAAAACACCCCTAGGTCATCCTCTATTGTGATCGGGAAATGATGTCACCTGTTGGTGGCCTATGGGATGTTGACAGCGTTGATAGGCAAGGAGCTCCGAGGAGAGGGTGGAATGCCGCCACGAGCTGGTGATGAACTCGGGATGGTTCGGGAGCTTATAGGAGGATCAGGGATCGGTTAGGGAGCTTGGGGAGTCCGTAGAAGGGATGAAAAGCAAGAGGTGGTCGAAGTTGGGTGTTGTGTTCACGAATCTCGAGTGAGCTCCAACGAAAGGCTGGTTTCCTCCGTCTCCCCTCTCGTGAAAACTCAGGGTGTGCGTGAAGGAGCTCGAGGGGGGGTTTTGGTGGTGGCTTGTGTCATGGTAGGTGTTGGATGGTAGGGTGTGGCTCAGCGATGTCAAACATGGTGGGGGAAGGCTCACTGGCACTGCTGTAGGCTTTGCGTGTCGGTAGAAATGGTGTAGGGCATGGGAAGCTGGTGACAGGGCATGGAAGGCTCATGGATGTTAGGCACGTTGGGGGACAAGTCGACATTTCATGCACGACATCGCTCATATGAGGTACGAGGTCGTATAGCAAAAGTGACCAGTCAGGCGGCACTTGCCCTGCTGCTAGGCCTTGATGCGTGCTTGAGTTGTGCAAGTGAGCCGCACATGTTATTGGGTAGGAGCACACGGGCTGGGTTTTAGGTGTTGGGCTTAGTTGGATGAGTGGAGTTAAAGGTAATTAGGGGTTTTCTGGGTTGGTTTAGGTCCATGGGTTTGGTTGGGGAATTGGGGTAAGTCCAGGTCAGCCGCCTAGTTGCGTTCTCTGTCGGATCCACCTGCCAACATTGGCCACATACCGGGGTGTCTACAGATGTGTTTGTGTAAAGATCATGAGGTTAGGATTGATTTTCTTGGAGTTATGCTGGCACTTAGTATGCATGCTACAATAGTTTCAAACGAGCTTCACCCCTTTATGATTATCATATGGCTTGCATGATGAATGGATTCATGAATGGATTGAGGGGTTTGATGTAGACTCAAGAGTCTAACCCCCATAATTTATCCATGTTTTATGTTGCAAGTTCGAGGGGTCCATCGGAGGCTTCTACTTCCGTCGAATGAATAGTTTGTTGGCAGGGGCCGTGTGCAGAACATGGGAGATTTAGCATACCAAACAGGGTTTTGGTAGACCGAAAACCATCAGTCAACCGAAAATATTCGATATACGTATTCAGTGATTTTCAATATACTGAATTTGAATTTGGTGTGCCATTTTTATCCCCTGGCCCATATGAATAAATGGACATAAATGATAGAAATAATTGGTTTTAAAAGGGATGAGTAGCATGTGTTAATAGTGTTTTCCCTATGTAAGTGTCATGGAGGAATATGGAACCCGAATAAGTAAATTAGGGAATGGTTTTGGGTTTGAAACCCCAAGAATGAATAAAAGTGATTAAATGTGTGGTTTTGGGCATGAGACCCAATTTATGATTTTAAAGTATGGTTTTTCCATGAATTGAGTTAGGACCCCTGTAAAGGGTCATGTGTTGCATGGATGGATCCCTACAACAAAAAGAATGAAATGGAAATGGTTTTGAAAGGAAAATTCATGAGTTTTGAAAATGAACACTAATAATGTGTTGTGGAATCATGGGAGTTGGTATCGACAATGTGTAGGAGAAAGACATTCCAAAGAAAGCACTTGTCAGATACGACTGTAGTTGCTAGTGTGGGACCACAAGTGGATGGTGTCGACATATTGTAAAACATCAATTGTCAAACACGACCGTGGTCACCAATGTTTGTGACGGTGTAGGCAGAGCTTGGGTTATTAAACCTAGTTGTTCAGGTCACCGATGGGACGTTAGATAAAGACGTATCCCCATGCATGCATATAAAAAGAAATTACGACCGATTGGTTTGGATAGTGTCCTCTCGTACGGGAAACTTCACCATAGAAGTGCAGGAAGGTAAGGGAAATGCTATCCTCACCTATTGCTTGTGTGTCTGATTACCCCTGATCAAGGTAACATCAATAAAGAAAAGTGAAAATAAATAAGAAAGTATGTGGTTTTGTGAAAAGAAGAAATGTGATTCGGCTAGGTTAGACTTATGAATGGTCCAAAAATCCTAGAATTTAATAAGAATTGTGTTTTAACCAGTTACTAGCCAGTATATGTGGTTTTGGTTTTGAGCCTTGTGAGGCATTGTGTTTTGGGCTGGACTTGGTCGAGGAAGTTGTCTCCTCGAGATATGAGTTTTGAAAATGGTTTTGGTTTTGGGAAGAAATCCCAAGCGTTGGAAAGAAAGATGAGTTTTGGGGAAAGACTATGGTTTTGGAAACAAATTCCAAATGTTTTAGAAAAGAAACGAAAAAGTGAGTTCTTAGAAAGACATAGTCTTGGGAATAGATTCGCATGTGATTTCAAAGGAAAAAGGGAATGATGTTTTAAAATGGGCTTTCAAAAGAAAATCAAGTTTTATAAATTAAAAGTTGTATATTTACGCTTTTACGGGATTCTGTTGTTTGTGTGTTTGGGGAGCGTACTGGGTGACTTAGATGTCTCTCTATAGACACCCCGATTTTGAGGTGGTTCATTGATAAACTTTCCAGATGTTGCTTTGGATGTGGCTAGCCCAAACACTTTTTGAATCCCATTAGCTTAACCAATCCCAAACCTATGGTAGGTCCACAGCCTAATTAGAAATTCAAACAGATAGGGAAGAGCACCAAGTTAGAGCACCAAGCTAGAGCACCAAGGTAGAGTACCAATATTGATCACCTAGCTAGCACACCAAGCCAGAGCACATAAGTGGCGCACTTAGCTGGAGCACTAAGCTGACGCACCTATCTGGTGCACCAAACTGGCGCACCAAGCTGGCGCACAGCCACTTCTCAGTCTGCTGGCCACTGGCTTTCCACCTCCCATGTTTGTAACCTTTGCCAATGAATATGCCATGGAATCTTCTCAGGCTCTTCGTTTACGAGGCTTCTTGTATTCTCTAGGAGTTACCTATGAGAAATCCCTATAAAAGGACACCCATAGGCAACCATTTGGGACCCTTGAAGAAGATCTAGTGCAAGCTATCTACTATTTTATGCAATCCACTCTCTTTTCTCTCAAGCACTGCCTTATATTTTGAAGCATTGCCAGCCCTTCCAAAGCAACAAGGATCCCATTATCTTTGATATCTCAAGAAGGAACACCTTGGGAGGTAGGTTCTCTCTTTCCCTTCTTCTTTAATTTCAGCTCTTGCACCAAGATAAAGCATGCCTTGAACTTAACATATAATCTGATTTTTGCTGTTTATAAAAGTGATTTTTATGATAAAATGTTGATTTCATATACAAGATGTCTTGCATGTAGGATCCATATGTTAAAAATCTACATCATGTAATTCCTATGAGTGGTTTTATTGTTTTTTCTTCTCTATTTCTTTACACTAGGATCCATGATTCATGCACATGTATGCTAAGAAATGCAATAGAGATGTTCTTGACGTATTCACCACTTGCATATGTCTTGTCGAGCTTATTTTCTCATGCATGTTCTTTAGAATCTTGTATTAGCATTTTTATGCCATAAACCCATGAATCATCTTGTTTTTTTTTGACTCAAATAATAAAGGTTTTCTTTTCATTTTCATCTCATCATATTTCCGTTCCCATCATTTGCATAACTGCTTAATAAAAAGGAAATCATCTGTCTCTGGATATGAAACAGAATTCTGAATCAGACTGTAGTCTGATTCAGATTTTCTAGGGAGCACCATTCTGGAGCACATATATGGCACACCAGAGTGGCGCACCAAATCAGAGCACCACTCTGGCGCACCATTCTGGTGCACCAGACAGATTAGAGAATAAATCACCCTCTTTTGCATCCTCATCTGCATGTTTTTCCCAAGTGATTTTGAATCTGATTCTTTCAGTGATGGTTCTTTGGTATTTTTTGATTGTGCATGCATGATTTCAATTACAAATGACGTTGCTTTTCCAGTTGTTTTACCCTTTGACATTCAGTCCATAGATCAAAATCGGGTAGGCTGATTGCACTTTGCTCCTCTATGGAGATTCTATGCATCAGCGCATGATCCTGTGACATGGCTGAACCTTGTTTTCATTCAACATGAGTATGATGTGACCTTGTGTGAGACTGCTAGCCCTTGAGCACAAGATCCATGAGCTTCTCATACTTGCATGTTTGTCATTTTTGAAGGATATTTTCCATTTCTTCAAGAACGTTACATTGCATAACTTTCTGAGCACATTTATACATGATTTTGTATTGCATGGATTTTTGTTTTCCCTCAGCACATCTTTCTGGCCTACATAGAAGCACATAAGTGGCGCACCAGACTGGAGCACCAGTCTGGTGCACCTAACAAGCGCATCAGCCTGTTTTCAGTAGCACACAGCAGATTTTCACATGGTTTTTATCATGATTTCTTGCTTCAATTTGCTTTCAGTTTTCTCTGGCTTTCTTCCTTGATATGTCTAGGGAGACCCTTTTCTATTTTTAACCATTTCTATGCATGTTAGATCATACATAGCATGTAGTAAAGCATGGATGAAAAGTCACTCAAAATACTTAGATCCTTGATCTTATTTATGCAATATCTTCGCATCGACACTTGACCCGATATATAAGCGGTACTTCTGAGCATTAGGACACACCCTGCACTCCATGCACCCAATTTAGTATAAGACATCTCTCACTTAGCATGGCATGGCGTATCTCTTTCAGGCGTATAGTAAAGGTTGAAAAGTCGACATTTCATAAGCAAATGAGAAACCTATAAAAGACTGATTTATCGGGCGCACGAGGGTGCCTAATACCCTCCTCGTGCGTAACAGGGATCCTTACCTATTTCTGGTTTACCAAGACCTTTTCCAATGGTTTTTATATGCATGATTTGAATGATTTATATGATTTTCCTCGTCTTCCATTTTAATAGACTAGTTGGCGACTCCTGCATTTTTATTTTATTTTTGCCGTGACTTTACCGATCCTCATGTATTTGGCCTTTCGCGCCAATCCTTAGGCTGTCACCAGCATTATTACAGTAACTGGTGACTCCGCTGGGGATAACCAGATCTTGACTTTTGTTTTGGGTTTCTCGTTTACTTTGACTTTTCTCCTTGCTTGCCTTTTTCCATGCCTTGCATTGGTGGTCCCTTTTATAAGTGGTGTCTTTCTTGCATGCATGCCTTTGTATAATGGGTGTTTCCTTTTTACACATTTGCTATGTCATCACTAGTGCACATGTTTTGCACATGCTTTTGTTTGATAATTCATGGCTGATTTCTATGTTTATTTCCTTTCTTGTATATGCCATGTTTAGGAGAATTAGAGACATGTTTGCTCTCACCATTTGGTTAATGAAAAGATAACAACCAAAATCAATAAATAAGGGAAACTAGCGACAAATTGTAAATTTTCCCCCGTACTTTAATAAATTGCAAGTAAAAGACTCAAAGCATACATTGCATATATCATATAGGGCATGCATCTTCTCCTCTCCTTAGTTCGCCTATAGAGTTTGCGAAGGACATTTCTCGGTCTCTCATCCTATGGCTTTGGAGTGGGATGAAATATCGGGTTTGTCCCCCCTTGTCCAGGGTCGTGTCGGTGTAGTAGAGGGTACAGCCTACTGCTTTGGCAGAGGACAAGGCCCAGAAAGCACCACCCGTTCACTACCTAAGCTTTGGCTGGGATTTAGAACGGGGACCTTACTTTTTCTAAACTTGAGTCTGTGACCATGCCGACCCACAAGGGAGAAGGCGGATCACAGCCGTGCCTCGACTGGCGAAATGCGCAAGGAAAAGAGAAGAAAGGAAAAAGAAAGGAGTCGCCACCTAGTCTTTTATCGGAAAGACGAGGAAAACCAAAAACAACACACAA